>BSYO01000023.1:6686875-6926020 GCA_033239525.1 Nepenthes gracilis
CACAATTTGGTCAAACCGAACAATTATTATTCCCCTGAACATTCCAACTGCTCAGTAAACGAGACATAGCACAATATTTGGCGTAAATAAGAAAAAAAAATTATTATATTGACGAACGACACAAGAGATAAGAAAACAGGTAAGGAATTTTAAGTTACCTCAGCAAATGCATCATTGAAAGAAATGCGGTGGCCATCTCTTTCCGTATCGACCAGCACGCCGTCGCAGTCGAAGAGAAGAGCAGACGGCAGGACAGAGGATGAAGACAAAGCTGCGCAACTCACAGTGGTAGAAGCGTTCTTGCTAACGGGCTTCGTGTTCAGTGCGGCTGACCAGTTAATGGTTACGGCGGTTCCGAAAAGAGAAGACGACGATGATAAGAACTTCAGAGGAAGAGTACAAGAACAGCTAATTGCGGGGGCTTTTGAGTGAGAGAAGATGATCGTTGAAGGGGAAGATGAAGTTGGTGGAGCGCAGATGACACCCGACGCCATTAGAGAGAGAGGCTGCGCACCTCTCTATCCACTACCACCGCCACGTATGGTTAACGGCACTTCGAACACGGCTACTTTATCCAGTTTTGAAAATATCTATCTTAATAATAAATGTGGAGAACTCACTCTCTATAAATAGAGTAATATAAAAAGCTTCTAAAAATTAAATTTTTTCTATAAGAAAATATTACTTATTTAATATCATAAATAATTTCCGTAAGTTGATCATCTCAAAATTCAATTAATTCGGCTTAAATTATATGAGTTCTAAATTTGATGTGTTTTTTAATCAACTTGAGGCAGTTCGAATGATCTTTTTTGTCGTGAACTCCGTTTGCGAGTTGGATCGTACGCACACCACTAAACGGAGCATGGAGATCGGTGTGTGAAAAAGTTGTCACTGTCAAAACACACCGACGCCATCGGAATCGGTAAAAGCGATCTTTAAAAGAATGGTTGAGTGAGAGAAGAGAGAGAGCGAAAGTCGTTTAAATGAAAGAAAGACGAGGATGCCTTCTTGAATTTCGGGAGGTGGAAGGCGATGAAGCGCTAGTGAGAGCGCGCTTGTTTTGCCTTAGGATTTTTTTGGATTCTTTGGTGAATGTGTTTTGCGTGGCGAAACGTTAGTAATCTCGGAGTTTGAAGAAAAAAGTAGGTCACCGAGAGCGTTTGTTTTGCGTTATAGCAAGCGTGTCTTGATAGTGATTGACTTACTTATGATCGAGAGGCATCTTCCTTCTTTGAAAGGAACGATTCCCCAGATTCTTAATCGGCTTGCCTTTTGGAGGCGTGTGCCGGTTCTTGAAACTAAACGGGCGGTTTCCTTCCAGAGGCGCCGGCTTTCCCCAAGTCGGTCACTTTCCTTTTGTGCATGTTATCGTTGAAGAGCCCTAAATGGCAAAGATTTAGAAAATCAAGGCGTCTTCCTTATGCGCGCCGATATTGTCAATATCCATTTGGATGCGGTTGGGATCGTGGGAGATGCTCAAGAGCGATTCTTTAGCCGTCGATGTATCATGGGCTTCCGAGGATTAGGCATTCTTTACCAAAAAGTTTCTTTTGGACCCAATGTTCAGTGCGTAGACGGTTAACGTTTGAGTTGACCGCTTGTGTGTGCGTTGACCGCCTGACGGACAACGCCAGTGTTGATCGTCCTGGGCCTTTTAGCTCTTGGGCCTGTTTTCCATCTGGGCCGTTAAAGTGTTGACCGTCATTTTGGGCATCCGTTGACTTTTTGGAGCCAGCCTATTTCCGACGTACCCATCACTAGCCCCCCATGCTGGTGGCGAGAGTTCTGGTCTCTGGTATGTTCATAATGGGATGCCCCCTACAGCTCTTCGTCGTGTGAGGATCCTGTAGAACCCCATGAAAGGCGTAGAGAAGTGTTTGACTGAAAATGTTGACCATTTTAATCAATTTCGGATGACAACGTTGACCAAAATCTGTTGGTATGCTCAGGCAAATTCGGGATAATAACGTTGATCGAACTGTGGCCGTCTAGGCGATTCAGGAGAACGAATTGCTGGCCGTCTTGCCGATTAGAATCGGGAATGTTGATCGTCTAGGTCAATTCTGGTAAACCAGAATTGTTGACTGTCTAGGTCAATTCTGGAGAACCAGAATTGTTGACCGTCTTGGTCAATTTCGGAGAACCAGAATTATTGACCGTCTAGGTCAATTTCGGTGAACCAAAATTGTTGACCGTCTAGGTTAATTTCGGAGAACCAAAGTTGTTGACCGTCTTGGTCAATTATGGAGAACTTAGTGTTGGCCGTCTCAGGCCAGTCTGGAAGCATTTTCTGATCACGATGGACGCGTGGCCGTTAGGCCGCTTCTGGGCAAAAGTGACACATGTCTCCCTTTGGTTAGGCGGATATTCTGGCCATTAATGAGTGAGAGATCCGTCTTTTGCAGGGCCAAGTAGGGAGGCGACACGTGGCGGGACTAACGGCGTCCTTAATGAGGGCTTTCGTGCTTGTCGCTTAAGTTTGCCTTCCGTAATTTGAAATCACTTACGCCTTCAGTCCTTCATCTTCTTCGTTCCCGTTTTCCAGAGACGTTCAGAAACCCTAGTCCTCTGAGTTGCCATGGCTTGATCCACCAGACTTTGCCTCGTCTTGAGAGAGAATGACATTAAAGCCACATGTGTCGGTTCAATATCCCAAAGGAGATTACGTGGAGGGTTCGGGAAAGGCAGCCAGGCCTATGCTCCTTGGAGGGCATATTCTTGTTCGAGGCCCACTTGAGGAGCGACCTCCGCCTTCCGTTGCCGAAAGAATTGGAGTCGATTCTGAAGGCTCTACGCATCCCCATCGCCCAACTCATGCCAATGCCGTAAGGTACCTCTGTACCATGTGCATCTTTGTTCGAAAGCTTGGCAAGAAGCTTAAGATGTCTATTGTTAGGGTTTTGTTCAAAATAAATCGGGGAAAGACTGGATATCGCTCGTCCCCCGTGCCGGAATAAAGATTAATGAGGCCATACACAACTCGTTGAAGAACTGGAAGAACCGATTCTTCTTCGTGAACGTGGGGGCAGCTTGGCCCATTGCGAGGAAATGGGGCTAGGTTCCGGAGGCGTATTTTGGGATGCCACCCTGGGCTAGAGAGATTTGCGGCTGTGGGCATTTGCACCAATAAAAGGAGAACCCCGACAATTTTATTGAGGATTTTTTGTTTTCCTGGAGTCCAAGAAAATGGCGGGGACCGCCATCCTCGGTTCAAAACCAAGGCCTTCGGTGAGGATGATGAACCACAAGAATCCGGGCGTAATCATCCGTGCAGCGTCACTGCCAGCCCGAAGGGTTTATCGGCCCACTACGAGAAGGTCTTTGGAGACGCCTTCGTCGTCATCGCCGCTCTTTGATTACATCGTTCTTTGGATTAGCAGTGGAGTGGGTAGCTCTCACTCTGCGAGAAAGGACCCCGAGGGTTGGCTGTTGAGCGCGGAGTCATCACTGGCGCGGCCCGCGTCACGAGTGGTTCTAGGTGCTGTGTGGATGGAGTCATTAGAGGAGCCGGTTTGTGAACCGCGGCGGCCACACGGACTATTGCGGCGGAGCCAATAGTGGGGCTCGACTTTCAGCTGCTCCCAGAGCGCGGCCGGAGGATCCCTCACGGCGGCTACTTGAGAGGCTGCAAGAGGGCCCACAGTTGCTCGAGCTTACAAGAGAGAACTGCACTTGTCATGGCGAGATGATGAGCTCATGGGAGCGCATTTTGACCAGCAGTGCAAGTTTGGCTCGAAGGCGCTCTGGTCCACCGCCACAGGCCGGGGCACGGAGGCCAAGCTGAGAGGCCAGGAGACTGCTGTGAGGTGCGGTTCTTATGTGCGGCTTCTTTCTTTCTCTTCTTTATAACTTACACTTTGTTTTTGTCTTGTGCGATCGGAAGCTGATCTCGGCCTTTTCCGGGAGTTGGCACAACCCGATCAAACGATCGCGAGACGGGAGCGGAGATCACCCGGCTGGATGTTAAGTGCAGGCTGCTTCGGGGAGGGAGCACCGCCCCGGGATCACTGCCCTTGAGGCTATCTGGCGGGCATGGAGACGGAGATCGCCCGCCTGAGCCGAGAATGCCCGTTTGAAAGAGGAGAAGGCGGAGCAAAGCGAAGCAAGAAGCGGCTTGCGGTCGGATATCCACCGGGAGAATGAGCTAGGTCTCGGATTCGCCCCACGAGCTCGAGGCATCTTTGCCTTGGATGTTTGAGGGGTCCGAGGCTGTCAGCGTCTTGTGGTGTGATCGATCTTGACTTCCCATTCAGTACCTTCATTTAGGAAACCGCGGGTGCAGCACAAGGACGACCTCGTGGAGGAGGAGCCCCAGGACAGTCAGAGGCGGCCGCCGCCTCCTTAGCCTTTTGTACCCCCCCTTTTTTTTTACTTGTAACTTTGTAACATTTTTTTAAAGCAATGAAATGGAATTCTTTCACTTCCGTATCCATTTATGTTCACTGCTTGTGTTTGTATGCTGTGTCACATGGGGCGGCCAACTGAGTTGGCCGGTAACCGTTGTTGGACTGCCTAAGGAGCTAAGTCCCTAGGCTCGGCAGGTAGTTGTGTTAACCAGCCCGGTGGTGCTGTCCAAGTGGTGATTCGGACAGCCAACGTTTGGAGAAAAAACACTTCCCGTCGCTGCACTATCACGCTATTTCCTCGTAAAGAAGGTTGTTGCGTGGGGTGGCCAGCCTTGTTAGCTGGCTGCCTAAGGAGCTAAGTCCTTAAGTTGGGCAGGTGGTTGTGTGAAACCAGCTCGGTGGCACCGGACAAGTGATAACTTGGGCAGCCAATGTTGGAGAAGAAATGGTTCTCCATTCGACCGTCGCTGATTGATCACGCTACCTCATCGTAGAGGAGGTCGTTGCATGTGCTACGTAAGCCCCCTAAGGTTTTTGACCGCTATCGGGTCACTTGGATGACCAAGGTTTAATACGATCGCTAATGGGCCGCTCGGATGACTGAGGTTTACATTAGGTCGCTTGTGGACCACTTGGATGACCAGGGTTTAAAGTAGACCGCTCATGGGCTACCTAGATGACTAGGGTTTAAATACGACCGCTAACGAGCCGCTCGGATGACCAAGGTTCAAGTTCGACCACTTTTGGCCGCCTGGATGACCAGGGTTTAACGAGAGGGTGAAGACCCTCCCGACTTAGGGGCAGTTTAAGTCGGGTAACCTGCAAAGAAAACAATCATGCACACGCAAGTAATAGGGATGCTAAGTACACACTTATCTTTTGTAAATTGAAAACAAGCAAGCGAGTGCATATAATGATGCAAGTACGTACCTGGGTTCGCTATTGGAAGTAACGTCGGAGGTGGGTTGCGTTCCACGTTCGTGGAACCGGTTTTCCGGTCCCCCGGGAGGTTTGTAAGCTCCATTTTGCAGGACGGTGGAGACGAGAAAAGGCCCTTCCCAATTAGGGGAGAGCTTGTTGCGGCCGGCCAGGTTGCCTGTGGCCTCGACGCCTCGCGGGATCGAGGTCCCCCACGTCAATTGTCGCGCCTTAACTTTTGTTGTAGTATGGGGTGATCCGATCTTGGTAGGGTACATTGTCAGAGTACTGGGCGGTAATCATGACTTCTTCTAACAAGTCTAAGTGCTCTCGATTTTTTGGGAGTTAGTATGTGGGTCGAAAGACTCCACCTGAGACTTGGAAACCCGATTTCTACAAAATTACCACCTCGATCTATGACAGGTGAGGCCGAAGGGTGTCTCGTGTTAGTTCCTTGAGGGTTGTCCAGGCAAGACCCGGAGAGGATGGATGGGAGCTCGTCGGCTAGGAGCCCCGTCCTCCTCTCGGCTTAGTCTTTAACCCGTGGAGTAGCGTACGGTTTGTAACCTCCACCTGCCCATTGGCTTGGAGGTATGCCACCGAAGTATGGACCAACTTGATGCCAATGCTAGTGCAATACTTGGTGAAGCGTTTCCCAGAAGCCCAGGTCCGTTGTCGATCCAGCGACCTCGGGGACGCCGAATCTGCAGACGATGTTTTGGTGGAGGAATTCCAGGGTATTGTGTTCTGTTATCTTAGCCAGTGGGACAGCTTCAACCCATTTGGTGAAGTAATCGATGCCACGATGATGAATTTTCTTTGCCGTGGCAATGGGAAGCAGCCCGAGAGGAGATCGAGCCCCCATTGCGCGCGAAGGGCGAGGGCTGAAGGGCCTTGAGATCTGAGGATGGTTTGGCGGTGAAAGGTTGCTTTATGAAAGTGGTAGCTTTCACATTTATTCACGAACTCCGAGTAGCGTCTTTTTTATCGAGGCTAGTAGTAGCCACCTGGCGCATGACTTTGAAGGCCTAGTTTTTTCTGCCGATGTGCGACCCGCAGATCCTAAGGTGGACTTCGCTTAAGCGTAGTCGACCTCTTCGGGAAGTCGGGCAGGTGGAGGTATGGGGTTGAGTAACCACGGCGTCTACAGTAGCCGTCGACTCTTTTGTGTTCGGTATCTTCTTGACCCGTTTGGATTTTCCACATCGTCAGCAATGATCCGTCCAGTCGAGATAGTTAAGGAAGGCGTCATCCAATTTCACTTCAAAAATGCATGGCCTCTTACTTCTGTCTCTTGGGAGCATTGAGGATCTCAGCATGTCCCTCGAATACTGTACGGGTTTTGGTGCGGTGACTTTGGCTAGCTAGTCACCTTCAGGTTTCGATTCGAACGTGAACCAGGGTTAGCTTGTCGAAACCCTAGACGGCCTCCCTTTCTCTTGCCAAGTACTTGTCCAAGAGAGGGTTGTTTGCCTCGAAGCACCCGTTAACCTGGTTAATGATTAGCTCTGAGTTGCTGTAAACCGCCAGTCTCCTGGCGGAGCACTCTTTGGCTAATCATAAGCCGGCTAGTAAGACTTCGTATTCGGCAATGTTGTTGGTTGTCGGGAAGTCGAGTCTGAGGGAGTATTTCACCTCAAACCCGTCGGGAGTTGTAAGGACAACTCCCGCGCCACTGCCCGTGTCAGTAGACGATCCGTCTAGGTGGAGTATCCATTCCGAAACTCCGATAGGTAGTTCCGCGTTTTCTTCGGGCTGTTCCTCGAGAACTGGGGTTGTAGTCTTGACGATGAAATCAGCCCGAGCGCTGTGCTTTCCACGGCGAGTGACTGGAATCGGCGTCGAATCCCGCCTGCAACTTCGATTGCCCACTTTACTAATTGTCGAGAAATATCGGGTTTACGGAGGATGTTTTCGGTTGGTCCGTAAGGACCATTATCCATGGGCACGGAAGTAAGGCCTCAACTTTCACGCGAGAGAATATTAGCGCCAATGCTAACTTTTACGAGCGAGAGTAATGGGTCTCTGGGCTGGTCAACGTTTTGCTTACGTAGTAGACCGGCGGCGGCTGGCGTCGAGTCTCGCGCCTGTGACGTGAACTCGGGGGCCTCAAACTGCCAAGTAAAGGTATAATTCTTCTCCGCCCTTGGCGCTTACCAACAATAATGGCTATGGCTGAATCTTCGTTTCAATTCCTCAAAAGCAGTTTGGCAGTCCGTTGTCCATTGGAACCCATTGGACTTTGTTCCTCTAAGAGCCTTGAATAAGGGCTGGTATTTGTCGCGGTTACGTGGAAATGGGACGGGGCAGTCTTTACCCGACTATCCAGTTAGTCACTTGACGTCCTTTACATTCCATGGCGGTGCCATGTCGGCGAGCGCCTTGATCTTCTCTGGGTTTGCCTCGATCCCCCGTTGGGAGACTATGAAACCCAGGAATTTGCCGGAAGCCACTCCGAAGACACACTTAGTTGGGTTCAGCTTCATGTGATGCTTACGGAGCGCCTCGAACAACTCTTCCACGTCGCGGATGTAGTCGCCAGTGACCTTGCTCTTAACAAGCATGTCGTCGACGTAGACCTCCATGTTGCGACCAATCTGTTTTTCAAACATCTTGTTAATCAAGCGCTGGTAAGTTACTCCAACGTTTTTGAGTCCGAAAGGCATCACCTTGTAGAAGTAGGTGCCCTAATCGGTCATGAACGAGGTATTCTCCTCATCCTCCGGACTCATCCGAATATGGTTGTAACCTGAATAGGCGTCCATGACGCTGAGTAGCTCATGTCCGGCCGTGAAGTCAACCAGCGGAGTCGATCTAGGCAAGGAAAGGCATCCTTTGGACAAGCCTTGTGGCGTGTCGGTAAAATCGACCTTTTCCGCCATTTTCGTTACTTTTCTTTACTAAAACAACATTAGACGGGCGATCCGGGTATTGGACTTCTCTAATGAAGCCTCATCCGGCCGACTTCTTCACCTCCTCTCGGATGGCGTTCGGTTTTCGACGGAGTGGTTCCTCAAAAACACGCTAACGGGTTTTGGTGAAACAAGTCCCGGCACATGGACCGTCACTTGTCGGGATTCGGGAGATGTCTGCGGAGTTCAAGCAAAAGGTCGGTGTTCCTTGAGGCGATCGCTCATCATCGTAGTGATCGGTGAGTGAGCATTTGATCTGTTAGCACTTCTGCAGGATTCTCGGGTCTAGTGGAATTAGATCGGTGGCTTCCATCAGGCTGCCCTTTCTTGAAGGGTAGTCTCGTCTCCATGGTCGAGTTCCCGGTCGTTTTAAGCCCAGCTGCCACTTGGGCAATCTGCGACATATAGCGGGTTCATGCAGTAATTTGGTCATGGCACCTCTCCAGGCACCGTAGAGCGTTGAAAACTTCATTTTTGAGGTGCGGAATCGAGTAAGCTGCTCAAATCTTTGTCAAGCACGGCCAGCCATTGATATAGCGTTGTATGCGGGGTAGGTCGACCACCGGGAAGGTGAGAGTACGACTTCTTGTCTTTGGATCGTCCTAAGGTAACTTCGATTGAATAGTCCCTTAAACGGGCACTGGTTCGTTGTCAAGGCCGTATAATGGGCCCTAGGTCGGTTTTAGTTGGTTCTTTTTTAGGTCTAATATGAAGAAAGCATCCAAGTGAGGCAAATCACGAGAGCTTTCATTATCAATGAATACTTGCTTTAGCTGGTAGTCTACGCTACCGTCTGAAACGAGCGCGGATACGAGGGGAACAGCATGGGGGAACACTAGATGGGCTAAGTCATCATCACTAAAACTGATTGAGTTGTCCGCCGTGTGTTATTTCTTCCTCCCAGTCTGCTGCTCCTCTCTACCATACGGGTTTTTAGTGGGTCAAGTGGCGACCATGCTGACCACCCCCGCTGCAACCCGATTTCGAGGTGGGGTCTGTTCCTACCCCTCCTCGCCAGCCGCTCTAGAGCTCTGTCCAGGACTTCTGACGAATTTGGTAAGGTGACCTCTGCGAATCAGCTCCTCGATCTTCCTTTGTAGAGTCTTGCGGTCCTCAGTTGAATGGCCAGCAGAGCAATAGAAGTCACAGTACTTTGACTGATTTTCAGAGTCTTTCTTCAGGAATTTTGGCCACTTCAGGAATTTTTCTCCACGGATCTGCATGAGGACATTTGAGCATGTATCCGTCAGAGGTGTGAAACTGGTGGGCCCGTAGTCTCTGCGTTCTGAGGGCCCAGTCCGGTGCTGCTTCTGGTGGGAGTGTTCTCCGCCGCTGTACTTTCTCTTCCCTTCACAAGGGAACGGCCGAGGCTGATCTGCCCGTTCTGGACGTTTTGCCTCGTTAGCCTCCTCTGCTACAGCGTAGGCTCGGGTGATGGATTCCGCCTCTTGAAAAGTCTCGAGATTTTGTGGGCGGTGCTTGAAAAAGTCACCGTAAGTCGATCTGAGAGATAAACCGCCCGGCTTCATCTCCTCTGTCTTCTGGTTTTACGCTTTATGTGGGAGAGATGCCATGGCCGCTTCTCTTTAAAATCGGCTCGGCGTAGTGAGCAGGGAAGAGATCCAGCGAGCTCGCGAACCTGCGATGGTGCAAGGGGAGGTGATGGAACCCGATTCGAGCATCTCCCTTGAACGTGAGCGAAAAATAGCGGCACATCGTTGGAGTCTTCTAGCCTTGTTGACTCGAGATGGGTGCGAAAGTGATCGAGGTAGTCAGCCCAGGATCACCCCCGCCCCCATCGTATAAGTCAAGGGATCGGCATCTTGAACCGTTGGTAGTGGACGGTTGAGGATCTCCGGCATAAAAGGAGATCGATCCAAGTCGATGGCGCGCTCCTCATCCTGGAACACACGGTTCCAAATTTTGTCCACTCGCGGATCGGCGCGCGGCAAAGTGATCTTTTTGGAGTTGAGTAATCCTTGACTCGCGCATCCTGGAGGTTTAGCGTGCGTCATTTCTTGCCTCCGTGGATTTAGCGATCCTAGAGGCTCGCTCTGAGGCTGCGTTGTTGTCTTCCGCCCGAGAGTACCGGGATTTTGCTCTCAAACTTTCTTGCGGAGGCGTGCTCTGGAGCGTTCTTGAGCCTGTGCAGCGAGGAACTCGGGAGGACGTTGGGCCGAATTGTCCGACTTTCGCGGGCCTTTTGCCTGCTTCTTTTCCTCTGCCACCCCTCTTGGTGGCGAGTCTTGGGATAATTTACGGAGTGGGCCGCTTGTAGTATTGCCGTTAAGGCGCAAAGCATTTGGAGCAGACGATTGTTGGCTTGCAGCTGCTCACCAGTTGTTGAAAATAAGGCGGTGAAACTCCGCCCGTGGCCTCGTTGACCATGGCACCAGCAGCATGGTCCTGGTCGGGGTTAGCAGCATCTCTAGCAGAATCGCTAGCTTGGGCTCTCGTGTTCACCATTGTGAAATCAGAAGGTGAAAGACAGCGTTTGTGCAGATTTGTGGTTAGCTTTTGTAAGCGTCTTCCCACAGACGGCGCCAATGATGCGTCTCTGGATCCGAACTTCAAATAGATTCAGATGATCCTTTTGTCGTGGCTTCGGTTCCGTTTCCTAAGTTGGATCCTGCACACCACTAAATAGAAAGGAGGTCAATGTGTCAGAAAAAAGTTATCCCACCGAAAACACCACGCTTTCAAGTCGAGAAAACATCTTGAAAAGAATAAAATTGAAATTGAGAGAAAGAGAGAATCACGTTTCCAGGATGAAAGAGAGAGACGAGGATGCCTTCTTGAATCTGGGAGGTGGGAAGGTAGTAAACGGCCGTGAAAGGCGCACTTGTTTGCCTTAGAATTTTTCGAATTGCTGGTTAATGTGTTTGCGTAGCAAAAACGTTGATAATTCTCAGAATTTCAACAGCAGAAAAGTAGGTCAATGAGAGCTTTTGTTTTGCGTTATAGAAAGCGTACCTTCAATGGTGATTCGAAGGCTTACTTATGGCTGAGAGGGCGATCTTCCTTTTTGGAAGAACGATTTCCCAGATTATCCTTGGTTGGCTTGCCTTTTGAAGAGTCTGCGACCGCAGCTAAGCAAGGCGTTTCATTAGGCTGACCAACAACTTTCCAAGCAGTCACTTCCTTTTGTGCATATTCTAGTTGGGGCGCCTCGGTTGTGAGGATTTGAAAAAATCGACATCTTCCTTATTCGAGCGCCGATATTGTCAATATCCATTTTAGGTGCCATCTGGGATCGTGGGAGATGCCCGAAAGCTGTTGCTGGCCGTCTGATCGATTATGGGCTCAAGAGGATTATGCCCGTTACTGTAGAAAAGCCTCTTTTGGACCCAACGTTCAGTGCACAGACGGTCAACGTTTGAATTGACCGCCTGTGTTCGCGTTGACTCGCGTATACAATCGGCGTTACAACGCACGGGCCGCCGTCGACAGGCCCCACTTTAGTTTTGGCTCATTTTCCATTTGGGCCGTTAAAGTGCTGACAGTCATTTTGAACCTCCGTTGACTTTTTGGGATCCGCCCATTTCCGACGCACCCATCACTATTATTCACTACATATAAAATCATTAAAAATTACATAAAATCATTAAAAATTTCAACCTTTTAAAACCCTTTGTTATTCACTGGAGGCTCAAAAATTTAAAAAAAAAAAATTACTTAACATATTCTTAGGCATTTTCAGAAAGCATTATATTTATCTATTTATCCACACTGATAAGCTCATACAAATAAAAAAAGCAGTCCTTCAAAATACAATAACTCGGTATGGGTATTTACATAAATACACAGCTGCTCATGCGCGTATCAAATAATCCTGAGTATCTGTTCACATGGAGAAGCCGAGATTCAGGACAGTGGCGATGAAGCCTCAATTATTAATGCCACAGACACAGAATTCCGAGCTCGAGAACAAAACGATTAAAATCAAAATTAGAGAGTAGCGCCGGTGGGTTACAAAGATTTACAATTGTCCTGCGAATCAAGCTTGAACATTGGCTTTGTTTCCGGCGAGGATCTTGGAGATCTCGAGGCCGCGGCTGAAAGCTTGGTTGTAGAGAAGCCGAGACTGGAAGGTGGAGACGAATGGGAACCAGGACAAGACGGCAACAGGGGCGAAGATGAGGGCGCCCATACCGGCATCATACATTCTTGCAAACTCCCGAACGGAATACCACAGCCCGATGCTTTTAACCACCCTTTTCCATGTAATTGCCAGCTGCAGATGTAATTCAAAATTTAGTTAAGGTTACCATATTTTTTGAAATCACTGAAGTGAGAATATTAAGGTCAGAATTCAAAATATAGATCTTCTGCACCTAACAAAGACCAAGACAGCTAGCAAACCAGTGCAGAAAGAGAGAGATCTACGGCACATAGATGTAAATTTCGGCTGATATATACCAGCATTGAGGCCTTCCGATACCAATATTTACCAATACAGCAATTATCGCTATAGAGGTATATCGGCTGATATAATCTTGTCAGTTCACAATCCTTAGGAATTTATTCCGTATGATATATATCCGATACCGATATTTTCATCCATGCTACAGCATTAAATGAACTTACACACAGAATTTGCCATCCAGTGACAACAAATGCAAGTACACTGGCAAATACGTCCGGAACAGTCAGATCAGTGAAAATAACTATGACAGTAATGGCTGCAACAAGCCCCAACGCCAGAACACCCTGAAAAAATCGCATCCATAGCTGGAAGCCGGCATACTTTTTGGGTCTAAAAGCAAATATCTGTAAGGTAGCAAAACAATGAACAAAATCAACTAAATAACTGAACCGATCAAAAGTTGAATTGGTGAGGATAATGGTATTATCAGGAACCAATGCAAACCTTGAATATCATAACAATGACAGCCAGAACAACCCAGGAGAATCCATATATCTAGGGATGGGGGGCAAAAAAAGAAAAAAAAGAATGTCACTAAGTGGTGCAAGAACAAACAAGGCCCAAGAAACAATAAGCAGGTGGTATAAAAAATAAGAGCGATGTAAAACATGCGGCAAGGAGCTACAACACATGACAGATGAAATAACTGTGTTGATCCTTCATGAAATGAGAACGGATTCAACAGCAAAACCCAGAAAGATAAGATTGCTGATCCTTAATGACCACTAATCAGTATAAAATAGTGATGTTGGAATCAATTTGTCTTGATCTCTTTCAGAGGGAAAATACCAAGAAGCAGCAATATAACAAACTGCCATTGGCTACACAATTGTGTTGGATAACAGTGGATTGTTCTGTTTTATATAATTTCATTCAAAAGCTGAATATATGGTAAATCATGGCTACATATTATATTGAACAATACTGAAAGTCCAATGCCGAATATAACGGAAATCCCCATGATATCATATATGCATTTGGCGTGCAAGTTTGTCCTTTTTATTTAAGTGACAGATGGGGAGGGGAATAATTTTAACTGAGCTGCCATAGGGACTTGAAATCTCAACACTGCATTCAGCATCTTCCCTTGGCGCTGGGAATCACAAACAGTGATCAAAACACTGCATTATTGTGGGCACATATTTTGCTTCCTTTAAAGTATAACGGTCACCAAAAGCAAGAAAAACTCACTGCAATGGATGTGTGCTTCCCTGTCAAATGAAGTTTGTAGACAATTCCGTATTGGAATATAAAGAACCTGAAGCTTAAAATGGTTTCCAGGATGCGCCCTCTTAGTGTTTGGATATGCATCTGACCAAAACAATACAACAAAAATAAGCAAAAACATAATGATAAAGCTAATAAAGCCAATAAATAAGAAGCTTAACAACAAAAAATATATATTATTGCAACTCGTTATGCTTTGCCCATTTGGAAAAAAATTATGCATTTCAACAAATTATGACAATCACATCTTCTACCAGCACAGATGTATACAGAATCTTTGACCTTTTTATTAAAAAAAAATAGACACATTGATGCAGGGAAATGGAAAGGAGGGGAAGGGAAGGAGAAGAAGAAGGAAAGACCAAAGAGGAGGGAGAAGAGCCAGACAAGGGAAGGAGGGAAGGGGAAAAGTAGGGGAGGGGAGGAGAAGTAATAGAAGGACGACTAGAGAGTAGAGAAGCAAAGATCAAGGGAGTGAGAGAAGTAGAGACTAGCAGGGAAAGAGGAAGGAAATTACAATAAATCAAATTTCATTCAATTCATCAATATTAAGTTAAATAATAAAGTTAAGATCCTTATACATAGAGAATCCTATTCCTAAGATAATTTAAAAACAAAATCAAATCTAATAACTTCTAATTTGAAAAAAAAATCAAATTGAAAATAAAATCAAATCTCTTTTAATTAGAAATAAAATCAAAACTAATTAGAAAAAAAAATCAAATCTCTGCATCCATAATGTTCACATCACACATATTTTTAGATATCTCAAGAAAAGAATAGAGACAAAAAATAAAGGTCGACAAAAAAGTGGCAAGTAGAATGGCCAACATACATGAGGGTAAACAACTAGAACTATGGCAGGAAGGAGACGGGGGGACCACAAAAGGTTATATCAATTAGAAACTACAAAATGCTCATCATCATTCAAGAATATTGAGGTTTAAAGATAGATCACAAGAATTCAACCTTTCATTTAAAAAAAAAAAGTGAATTTAGCAACGTGCCCGGTGAAGATTGCAAGTTGTGAAGCTGTCAAGTTCCTTGTGATGAATTTAACAGGGTAAAATGTTGATATATTACAAGAGCACAGAAAAAAAAAAAAAAAACTGAGAATCAGAAGTTATGGGAAGAATAAATAATACACTATTTTGATTGTGAGATTTAACAAATGAACATAATGCACCTGTTCTTCATCCCACCAAGACTCCCAGCTATTTTCACCTTTTACACCAACTCCACCTTTGTAAAGAAGCCAACTGATCCAGTCATCAAAATCTTCCACAGTCCTGTAGTTTACATGACAGAAAAGAATGAGCACAAGCTTATAGATCAAACAATTCTTTTTAACAGCAGCATGAAGGGAGAGAGGGAAAAGATGAAGGCAAAGACAACAAGAATAATTCAAACAAATGAAGAAAATGACCCAAAAAAATTATGGCACCATGGAACTTACTTTTGCCATTCAAATCCGGACGGGTTGAAGATAGAAGGAGCAAAGAGCCATGAGATGACGAGGAACCAACTGCTAAATGTTACCAACACGAAAGAGACAGCACCTCCGCTTGTGTACCCATATGAAATATATACTATGAGCAGAACGGCTACTTCGAAACTGTAGAAAGAGAGATATTTCACAGTTGATTTTGAATCACTCATAGTAAACGTCTACTAGGATGCATAATTATCCGTTATACACAATTGATACTCACGCCTTAACAAAATGACTCCTTGAGTAAAGCCTGTAGTTTTCTGCAAACTTGATATGACGGACAACAAAGCCTCTGCCAGTGGCTCTGTACTGTAGATCATAATTTACAGTTTTACATAAGAAAAAAAACAATCAGAAGCATTAAAAAAAATTCTCAATGGAATTCATATAAGCATATTAGAGAAGGAAAAAGAGATACTTTTGCACCGCCATGGAGGATAGTACGTCCAAAATAATGAGTTCTTGTTCCTAATGAGAAAGTGAAGAAAACTGAGCATAACTGCAGCTGCATGATAACAAAACTGAATACTGCCTGCAAGGGTCAAAGAAGCAGCACAGCCTTTTAGCTATCATTTCAAACAGCAGATGAAGCCCAAACCTGGTAATATAATAAATTATCAACATGCAAACATAGGGGTTGTTTCAAAAGAAGAGACATCATACAAACTGCAAACTATTCAATCATCTATCAGAAACAAAGTAACACTAACAAGAAACCTGAAGCAGATGACTGATCAAACCTAAAGAAGTCTGGAAGAACTGTGATAACAGTAGGCAACTTACCTTGAGCAGTCCCAGCTCTAGTATAAAACCCATGACCATAGGCACTGCAGTAAAAACCCCTATCTGGACTAAGAACTGAGCATTTAAAGCTGCATCCAATGCTGTACTTCTTAATATTTTAGCTTCTTTTGCTATTCCCTCGTCGATTCCAGAGAGGGCCTGACAGAAATGCAGCATAATGTCAAACATCAAATTTGAGCAAGAATATATAACCCTATACAATGATACAGAAGATCACTTACAATACATCAACATCCATGCCACACACAAACACAACTCACACCCAAACCCAGATATATGCATGTACACATGTATGCGCGCACATAAGCGTGCGCATGCAACACATGCGCACACACTCTTAGAAGGTTGCATGCTTAATCATAAATTTTGGAATATCTATACTATCAAACTATTAATGAGAAAAACTTCTTCTAGCCATGGCATACAAAGTTTGGCTTCCAATCCAAGTAACACTAACATCCCATGATTTTAGGCAAAAAAATAGAAGATTAAAAAAAAAAGCCTTTCAACAAGTTAGGAAAGTATAATTTCATTGTTATTCCTATCTTAGAGATAATTATATCTCAGGCAACTATTAAAAGATAACTTATACATATTAGGATTTTTGTTTCCAAAGGATAATTCATCCGCAATTTGCTTTCAGCTTCATATCAATACATTTTAGCAAAGAAATTGAATGTCATAAATCTTGTCTAAGAATAAGAAATGAAATGAAAACATGAAGCATGCTAAATATAATTAAAAATGTGTCTACACATTTAAATATCTTTGCTAATTTATATAAACCATAAGTGGAGTTTCTAAACTCTAGGATCCTTGGTGATGAAATAAATGATAAACAAAATAATCTGATACAACCCCATGTTTTGATAAAAAACATGCAGACTTAATAACAACTATAAAGTTGTATCATTTTTTTTTATTATCTGAATCTGGAAAAGAAAGCAGGTTATTTTTTGTTAAAAAAAATAAGGGAGAGATAGAGGGAGATAAATATGAAGATCGATAAAATATAGGAAAAGGGAATTAAGCCATCAAGATTGATAAAAATATGTAACAACATGGATGTTGGCAAGGCATTATAAAAAGAAATGTTTTAGCAAATGAAACTTTGGCATATATAAACATAATTGATAAGGTGTGAGGTAATGTCAGATTCTAATACATTTTAAAAGTCTTACATATCTTCATTTAAAATATGAAATGAAATAATAGTAAATATATATTTGTTTCCGATAAGAAGATATTTAGATATATCATTGTATTGTTTTAGTTGAAGTGCTCCATAATGTTTTGAAAGAAATAACAGAACTAGAACAATAAAGATATTGACACAAAATGGAAACGAATAATTAAAACATGAGTTTGAAGAATCTGTCTTTTAATTGAAACATGTAGCAGGATGAAAATATGGAAAATTAAAGATAGTGGGTTAGTCATCCCAAAAACAAAATTATAAGAAACAAATCAAACATTTGTCAAATTCGATAGATACAATATCTGAAGTCATTCTAAAATCGCAAAATTTTAAAAATATTTAGATATCTTTGTGACCAATAACTTCATTTTAATAGAATTTTTACCCTTGAATCATCGTTGATAAGATAAATAGCAAAACATAATCCCATACAAAGTAATATTTTGATCAACAATACGAAGTTAACTAAGATATATAAAGTCATATCATTTTTATCACTCAAACTGGGAAAGTAAATCTTATTTATTCCCTAAACAAAAGGAGAAATGAAGATGAATCTTGGTGAAGAAAATAGGAGAAAGGAAAGAAAAAAATGAAGGTTGATTTAGAAAATACGAAAATATGGATGGTATAGCAGGAAAACTGCAAATTACCGAACTGATTGTAAGCGATCGCTTAAGCCAATATAAAAATAAGAAGTTACAAGAAAAATAATATATTAATCTACATCATGTTTCCTTGATATTGTATCAGTCTGTATAGGCCACTAACCACCAATAGAACTGCTTGCATCATTTATCATGACACTGGCACAAAATATGAGAGAGAGAGAGAGAGACTGTCGTTAATAATAAATGTCCCGTCAGGTTGTTCTAAAGTGAACTTTTATTCTATATATCACGCGGGACAGGGTAGTAGGCAAGTTCTCCCAAGTTTTAATAAATGCAGAAAATAAAAGAGATTAGGAGAAATATTCATTAAGATTTAAATCACACTTCCAAAAGAATTCCAAAACTTTAAATGCTTGCCTAAAAGATATAGAGTAAAGCACTAGTCTATACAAAACTATATTCTATGACACACAGTCATTATTATAGGTAATATGTATTACTCCTCGCTCAACTACTAAGTTTTTTTTTTTCTCAGTTCTAGAATTTTCATGTTCCAATTAGTCCACCAAACTCCCTTTTGATTCATTTAGAATTTGGCCCCTGCAACAAAAAGTATTCTATCATTATCAACTTATCATATCTATCTAAAAAGACTACTCTACGTTAGGTTTCAATAAATTGTTTATATCTCTGTTTCAATCCTATTTCAGAGGCTGTTTCTTTTTTGCTAGACATTTCACTAATGCAATAGCCGCAAAGTGATTGAGCTTTAATGCCTACATCTATGAAAAAAAAACACAAAAATACACCTAATAATATAAAAGAAAGAGTGGAGTGTGTGTAGAGCTCTAGACAAAAAGGTCTATGAATAAGAGCCCTAATTCACACGACCTAGTTAATAGAGATTTACATATAGTATTAATGATTCTAACTATTAAAAAGGGTGTTAGTACTCCAACTAATGGCACGGTTTACATAACACAATTGATGACTATAAATCTCTTTAGGCTTTTATAATTTAACGTGGGTTTTTTTTTTTTTTTTTTTGGCTAATAAGTTTTCGGTGTTTGTGATGAGTTCAAGCAGCATGGAGCTTGTTGGCTTAAGAATAGCGGAATTTCAAGCAAGGAAAGGAAAGAAAGATAGAAGTCAAATTTCGAGAAGGCACTCTCTGGATTTTCATACATAGAGAATTTGCCATTACAATATAATATTTATACTAATTGCAGCCTACATATTCTATCACCATAATTCCCTTTTAACAAATAATTTAAGAGTAAGCAATAGAGGAGCAAGGATGCTCTGTGCTGGACTGAAGGGGAAAAAGAAAGAAGCAACTAATTCCTAATTACAACCTTGCCCCTGTCACGCACTGATCAATCGCTTACTGAAACACCATGAACGGCCCCAGATTTATTCCTCACCTACGGCCTAGATCCTGCAAGATAATTCTATTGGAACCTAATGGATGGGCCAGATTTCTTCCTCACCAACAGCCCAGATTTTGCCCACCATCCCATTCTTGAATCCTCATCACTGCCTCTGTACACCCTTCTCTGCCATCTGACTCTATCACATTCCCCTTACTACCTGACTCAGCTGCACCATTACCATTACCACCCATCACAAGTCCCTCCCCTTTTAAGTACCTTGACCACAAGGTGCAGATACTGAGTTTGGAGGGCATAGTACGGCTTCCACGTGTTGCCATCCATTCCGCCTGTCCACTTCACTAGAACTCCAGTGACTTCCTTCTTGCTGAACTTTAAAATCCGGTTCCCCATTACTTGTTCATGCTTGGGTAGTATTCCTCCTTCCTTTTCTAGCGGCGGCAGGGAAGGGTTTACGGTCACTTCAGAGCTGCTGTGTCACTTCAAAACTGATATGTGAAAAGTCGGCTGAAACTTGGAAGGTGGAGGAAGATCCAAATGATAAGCTACAGTTCCTACTTTTTTTTGTAATCTTGTATGGCCCAAAAACCTAGGCACGAGCTTCAAATTTCTTCGAAAGCTACTAACGTTTGGCGGTATGGTTGCAAGCGGAGATACACCTAATCACTGATTTTGAAGTCCCTCTCGCTGACGTGTCAATCATATTGTGTTTTTATCATCCCTTGAACAATGACTAGCCTTTCCTTTAATAGTGCTAGGATATGATCTTTGGTCTTGAGTTCTTCTACTGCAACATTTGCCGTAGTTACCCTGACAAACTTGACCAATCACAGAGGCTGTATTCCATAAACAATCTCGAACATAGTTATCGTGGCAGAAGAGTGGTGGTTAGTGTTGTACTAAACTCGACCCTAGCTAGCTAGTGAGATGATGACTTCGGTTTGCCCCGCACATAACACCTTAAATATTGTTCGAGACATTTGTTGACCACTTTAGTTTGTCGGTCCAATTGTAGATGATAGGCCGTACAATAAGCTAATTGAATCCCCTGCAACTTAAATAATTCTTGCTTAAAAGAATTGGCAAAAGTTGGGTCCTAATCACTCATGATGGTTTTGAATATTCCATGGAGTTTTGAGATGTGAATAAATGGGCTATTTCAATTGCTATGTATGGGCGGATGAGAGGGATGAAGTGAACATATTTGGTTAACCTATCCACAACTACTAAATTGGATTTGTATCATGGGATGCTGGTAAACATTCCATGAAGTTCATGGACAAATTTGTCCAAGCCAGTCTGGGATTAGGAGGGGCTGCTGGAGTCTATAAGGGTTTTTTCGTTCAATTTTTGTTTGTTGGCATGTAGGACACTCCAATAAATTTTCTTAGATCTTTTCTTATCCCTCTCAAATGGAAATCAACTCTAGCATGGCTATGTGACAGCCTGAATGGCCTCCAATTTGGTTACAATGCGCCCATTCTAAAATCCTTTTTTTAAAATCTGTGTTTTTCCAAAATAATTTTTTTCCTTTTTAAAAATAGTTCCATGATGAAAAGCGTAAAAGTGAAAGATTGTCATACCTTGTTGTAATTGTTGGAAAGGTCTAAGTTAGGTAGGAAGCCTTGAGTTCATCTAGCCAGTCAACACTTGGGTAGGATATCATCATAATTGACGGTTCTTCCTCTCTTCTGGATAAGGAAGCTGCTGCCCTATTCTTGTTCCCTTTTTGTACTCTATTACAAAATTGTAGTCTAGCATCTTGGTTTTCTACTTTTGCTGCCAAGGAGCACCCATTTTTTACTCAGGTAGGAACTTAAGACTGTGTTGCTTAGTTTTAATAATGAAAGTCTGCCCAAGCAAGTAGGGTTTCCATTTTTTAATGACCATTACAAGGGCCAGCAGCTCCACATAATAGGTAGAAAGATGTAGGGACTTCCCCTTGAAGGCTTAGCTAAGGAAAGCAATAAGTCTACATTCTTGCATCAACACAGCTCCAATTCCTCCTCCCACGGCACCACTCACAATCTGAAACTTCTTTGAAAAATTAGGTGGAGCCAAGATCGGTGGTTGGGATAGGGCTTCCTTAAGCTGACAGCCTGAGTTTGTTCATTTCACTTGAAGGAATTTTTCTTTAGCAAGGATGTAAGGGGGCACTATGAGGCTGTAGTTCATAATGAACTTAACATAATACTCAGTTAATCCTAGGAACCCTCTCAATGATTTAACAATAATTGGCAAACTCCAATTCATCATTGCAGAAAATTTGGAAGGATCTGCTCATACCTCTCCCTCTGAAATTATATACCCAAATACTTTATCTCAGTATACCCAAAAATGACACTTTCTTAGTTTGGCATATAGCTGGTGAGTCTATAGAGTCTGTAGAGCCTTCCCAAATGCTTCTCACAATCTTCTAGGGTTGAACTATACACTAAGATGTAATTAAGAGAAGACATGGATCAATTACATCTTGATTGGTTCTTATACAAAGGCATAGATCAACATCGTACAACAAGCACATATTGTGCTTTCATTGCTTCAGGATTATGCACAAATGTAATTTTAGTTTTCATTAATTTTATGTCTTCTCATGAATGGTTAGTATTAATTTTAATCTTATACTAGTAATTGATTAACAACTACTATATAAGTAGTTGATTTACGCATTGTAAAATCAAGTTCCTCATTTTCAAAATCAGGATCCTTATCAGGGGTGATGCCAAATAATTTTTGGTACCAGTCCTTTGTTTTCCACATCCGAACTTTCGCTCCAGCATCTCCCCTCAATCACTGTATTACTAGTGGCTTCTAATCCCCTCAATATTACCTTTTTTTCTTCATACGTAAATATCATTTGACGTGCAAGAATATCCCATGGTATGGACCCCAAAATCAATAGCTACTGTATCCCTAGGACTACATTGCAACCTCCCAACAAAAAATTGCTAGAAAAATATTACCCTGGATCTATAAGTTTACCTTTGCACAGAAACCTTCTACTTTAACAAATTATCCATTAGCAATCTGGACTTCCAGAGCAGCATCGACCCTAGCTTCCAACTGGGCCGTCTTCACCAAACTTTAATCAACAAAATTATGGGTGCTCCCTAAATCAATTGGCACTACCACTATGACTCCATTTACATTCTCCATTAGCAATCTGGACTTCCAGAGCATCGACCCTAGCTTCCAACTGGGCCATCTTCACCAAACTTTAATCAACAAAATTATGGGTGCTCCCTGAATCAATTGGCACTACCACTATGACTCCATTTACTCTTCCCATAACCCACATTGTCTTTGTGTGTGGTCTTCTAATGATGGTGTGTAACGAAATCTCAGCCAAGTGTTCCTCAATGGGTTCAGCTTCTAGAGGAATAATATTATTTACTCCCTACTCAAAGTCTTGCTCCACGGGTTCAGTTGGTTCTACGACCTTTACTATACAAAAAGTTTTGGAGCCAAGCATTTATGTCCCATGTTCCATTTTTCATCGCAATTGTAGCAGAGCTCTCTTTCCCACCTTTCTTTCCTTAGTGCAGGGATCACCATTTCTGGTTTGGTAGCAGCTCAGTAAGAGCTTGTTGCCATGGTAGGGGTATAATGATTCGAGAAACCTCCCGAGGAGAAAGTCTGACCCCTATCCAGCTTCTTCGTGCTTGTGACAAACTCCTCCCAGAATTGGGCTATGTCAAATGCTTGATACAAACTTATAGGATTTAGGAGTCTGATCAGGTACCTCATTTCTTCTTCAAGACCTCCTAAAAAACAGCTCAATTTTGTTTGCATTAAAATGCCTGTTAGCCGATTGTTGATTCATTCAAACTGAATCTTATAATCTGCCACAATTCTGAATTGTCTGAGTTTTGGTAGCAACTACATAGGATCACTATAAGAAATGCTACCATACTGTGTTAGTAAAGCTTGTGAAAAAGTTTCCTAATCAGCAAACTCTTTAGCCGCCTCTGCTCCTTAAAGCCATACAAGTGCTTCCCATGGATATAAATATCGATATAGATAATGGTATTGGTCATAATTATATCGGTATTATATATATCGGACAATATGTATCAATATTAGATATATTGGATGGAAAAAATTTTAAAAATTGTAAACTAATAGAGTTATATCGGCCAATATATCAGCTTTGTCGACAAATACTAAAGCATATCGTAATATTATCACACTATCAAAAAATATAAGTATTGGACCCCCCGATGCAGATATATATATCGGCCAATACGTATTGTATTGGCTGATATTTTATCAATGGTGCTTCCTCCTCTATATAAAATGATGACAGCAACATCAAATGTTTGGTGAAGCTAAACAAGTTCTTCAGCCTTGTAAATCCACCCATTGGGATTTGCACCATCAAACAGTGGAAAATCAATTTTAACATTTGGGTATAGGTTGATTTCTTGTTGCTCCCCTTGCATCAATGGCACAGGTAGAGCTAGGAGTTGAGCTGGGGGTTAAGCTGCAAGAATTGTTTGATACAAGTGAAACAGGTGCCTCATTTGCTCAATGAGTCCTGCTACATTCTGCTCAATTCAATCCATCTACGGATTGTTGCCTTACTCTGGCGGGTTCATTCATTGGTTACTGCACAGCTAATTTCAGTGGAGCCTTTGATTTATGGTTGCCACATAACCGATCAATTAGTTCATGCGTGTACCCTTAGTCATCGAAAGTGTTTGATATCAGCTTCTAAATGCTTCTTTTTTAAAGTTTTTGGTGCTTGTGATGAGTTCAGGTAGCCTAAAGCTTCTTGGTGAAAGAATGGAAGAATTTCAAGTAATAAAAGGAAAGAAAGATAGCACTCCCATTTCGAGAAGGAAGTAGATCTCCAAAAGAAGGTACTCTGAGGATTTTTATTCATTAAGAAATTGCCAATGCAATTTAATATCTATACAAATTACAACAAATAATATTCTAACAGCATGATTTTCGTTTAACAGAAAATTTAAGAGTGAGAAATAGAGGAGCAAGGATGCTCTGCGCTAGACTGAACAGAAAAAAGAAATAAGCAACTAATTCCTAACAACCACCATGCCCCTGTCACATGCCAATTAACCGCATACTGGAACCCACAGGACAGCTCAGATTCCTTCCTCACCAATGGCCCAGATTCTCCTACTACCTACTAGAACCCAATGGACGGCCCAATTTTATTCCTCACCGACAGCCCAAATTCTGCCATACATCCTATTCTACAGCTCTCTTCTCTGACACAGTACACCCTTTACCATTTGACTCTATCATTCTTTTCCCTTCGGTTGCTCTTCCTTGCCTCCTACTCTATGCCATTCAGTTTACTTCCCATCTCAGCTGCACCATTGCCATTAGCACTCATCACATCCACTGTCCTTAAAAATCTTCTAAGTAGGTTAAGTATCAAAAGAATTTGAAGATAATTTTTTTAATGACATAGAACAAAAATGCATTGATAAAACTAGATATAAGTTGCAATTTTTTAAGTGATTCATACCATGGTTAACGGCACTTGCAAATGAAAAGCTTTATGACATTAGAAAAAGTAGTGGTATAAACTAATGTTGTAAAAATGAAGTTTATAACTAAATAAAAAATTTTACCAAATAATAGATAAGATTTAATAGGTATTTAAATATATAGAAATACAATGTTACATATACATAATATTGCAGAATTAAGTGGCACAATCTAAACCTATGTTGATAAACACGCCAAACAAGTCAAACAATTCTAGACTATGCTATACCATTTTGGGAAATATTTAGCGTAATTTTCTTTATGTAAATATAGCAGCTACACAAGATAAAGTTTATATATAGGTATCCTCCCATGGACAAATCATCAAAATCACTTAATATAATCCAGAAATCATAACCTCATTGAATCATTGCCTAAAATTTATCTAGAATGTCTGTGAGAGAGAGAGAGAGAGAGAGAAGAGAGAACTGAGGTCACATAGGAAGTGTTGACATGCACATATGAGGGTTAGAGGGGCAGGTGGTTTTCCAGATAAATTGATGACAATGGGAGTAAGGATGTGTTTATTTATTTATTTATTTTTTAATTCAGGGATTTGTTTTTGGATAAAATAAACTCTGTCCTCATCGGTAATAGGGTGGTAATTATACATTGTATTGATGAATTCTATAATAAGCACAAGTTCCATGAATATATGAGAAAATGAGCAAGCAAATAGATGGTGATTCCATAAACACTTCTGCATAGTAGAGATCTAATGTAGTACCAAATAATTTAAGAGAGCATGCGAGGAGAAAATTCAGCTGAAATATAAATTTCTTTTGATTACCAGTAGGAAAACTAAACTATCATTTTTAATAAATAATGAAACTTGATCAAAAACCTAAACAATGGTTAATAAACAATAGTTAACAAGCAATGGTCTTATCTTATTATAATACATGCTTTAATTATTTAAAAGCACAAAATGTGACCAACAAATAGAGAATAAGGTAGAAGTATTGATTAATGGTATGTCTGTATCTAAATGTAATTAACCTAATTTGAAGATAATGATTAAAATATTTTCACAGCTAGTAGCCCATATTAGAGCAGAAACCTTGTTTTGGGGGGGGGATAACATTTTATCTGTCCGAGAATAAGGTAGAAGTCTTGATTGAGGGTATGTCGGTACCTGAATGTGATTAACCTAAACTTCAAGATACAGAGTAAAATGTTTTCACTGATAGTAGCTCATATTAGAGAAGAAACTTTGTTTTGGAGAAGATAATATTTTGTCCGACCCTATTAAATATACATGATACAAAACACTCTATAACTCCAAACACTAAGCACAAACCTGTGAGAGTTATGATAAATGATCAAGTAGAAGAAAAAACAAATATAACTTCAGAACATAAAATGCACCAAAAGTGAGCATCAAAACACTAACAGACAAGGTATTCATCTAGAATAATTTAAACTTTTATTATCTACTTCAAGAAAAAAAGATTTATTTCCCTACTCAGAAAGGAGGAGAAAAAAGGTATGCATTGAAACATATTTATCAGTATTTAATATTATCTCCAAGTGAAGTGGTAAACTGAAAATGTTGTTAAGTGGAATTAAGGTTCAAGATTATGATTAACTATGTTTGAACAAGTAAACAGGCATCTGATATTTTCGTAATGATGTTTACAAAAGGATTGATTCTCCCCCAAATATCCCAAAGAGAAAATATTGGGTTATTTTTGTTTTCATGCAATTACCACAGTAAGGGACCAGGCTATGGGCTTATTGGCTTTGAGCACAGCCTCTCCCTTATGCTGGGAAGTTAAGAAAGTGAATTGAAAAATTAAATGCTTGATCTTTTTTTTTTTTTTCCGAATACAGAGTTTTGTAGTAATAGACAACACAAAGTTTTCTATAATATGTAAAATAATTATTGATTACAATTCTTTCAATTCACAATCTCTCCAAATAAACAAAACCTAAGTTTATTAATGTTTCTCCATTTCCAAAGAGGCAATGAATTTTTTTTTTTTTTTTTTTGGGGGAGGCTTTTTTGTAAAGTATAATCATTTTAAACTTTTAGGCATTTCATATCCTCTCAGCATAGCGATAACTATAAGCAAAGAGTGATTTAAACAAGGCTGAACTTACCAAACAGAACTAAACACCACATAATGCATCAACTTGCAAAGCAACAGTAACTCACCCGTGACTTTCAACACAGAAAAGGGACACATATTTTGCAATAGAGCAGAAACAATTTGTGATGGCTTAGGGATGCCCATGTATGGCATGCTTTTCGAAAAGATCTCCCTTTTTTTTTTTTTTTGGTAAGTAAAAGATCTCCTTTGCTGTCCATAGTGGTATTGTGAACAAACTTGTAGTCCTAAGATTCAGAATAAGGATTTTGGGAGTATCAAAGCAAGAGTATTGATGAGAGGGTAGAAGTAGTTGTCCCTTAAGGGTATAAAAAAGAGAAAGGAAGTATGCACAAAAGCCTTCGACACACAATTATAGCATCTAGAAGGTTTCCTAAGTGACTAGACTCCAAGCTAGAAATTGTCAGAAGATCTAGGGAAGTGCTGGCTTCCAAGCAATACAGCTTAGGTTGACTCCCAGAAGGAGGGAAAAAAGCCTTGAAATTGGATCTACCCACCAAAGCAACTATAAAACAATAAAAATATAAAGGCTGTCAGTTCTGCTCCTCAATAATGCCAGCAAACAAAAACTACTTGGGTTGCTTTTATATTTCTTGATCGTCTCATTCATGCAGGACTGTCAAGGTGCTTGCATTGTTTAGTAATGGACCTGGTCAATAAGCAGGCCTTCCTAACACTCCAATAGTAAGTACATGTGCTAAACTTCACTGTCAAATCTGGTCATATGAACTACTGTTATTGTCATGCCAGTCCATTTCAATAGAAATTTACGAAGATATATCTGAAGAAGCCAACACAAGCCAAAGAAAAGTTTTAGATGGACATAATTCTTGGGCACAGTGTGCCTAATACAAAGCATGCCTCATGCAGTTGGCATACATACAGTACATGAAGTAAAGATCAGACGAACAAAGAACTCAACTCCATAAAAATTCTTAGTAGCTGGGATCCATCCATCAAACACACAAGTAATAGCACAGCTATGACTTAAGTTTGGGAAATTTCTGGACTCAGACTTAAAGAGACAGATAAACAATTTAACGGGCATGGAATATATATGGTCTACCAGACTGGTGTATGCAATCAACATAATTTTCAACGAGTGTAGCATCATCTAAACTCAAAGTTAATGGATTTGTAGTTGATAAACATTAGCCAACATGCCACAGCATACAGAAGTTCCATTTCTTAAAAGGATGTAATCAAAATAGCATTGCAGCATGCTACAATGCAACAGGGTTCAGGGAATCTAGTGACTGTGATTCTAAACATTGTCCCTCTCACTCCCAAGAACACACATGAACGCTGGCAAAACCTCCTCATCAAGAAACATAACACCTGTAATCTTGGTGTATATGCAGATAGATAGCCACGTGTGTTTTCTCTCCATGCCCACAACCCCATCACCCCAAATAAGATAAATAAAATTCAAATAAAAAACAAAACAGACTAGGAAAATCCACCAAGTCAGAAGGAAAGCAACAGCTGGGAATACGTTAATTACCAGGTATACTCTTCCATATAAGAAAACATACACAGTAAGAACCGTCATCTGCGCCAGAAGAAAGAGATCACAGTGCAATGCATTAGATCACTAATCAAAAACCCTGCCCAACTATAACGGGAAGCCAGCAGAAAACTCACCATTGTGCAAACATAGAAGCCCACAGTTGTGAAGTAGAATGAAAGCATTCTAAAGAAGTCAAAAAGTTGCCCAATCCTATATATATCTCTGCTTAGAACCTGCTCTCCATTTCCACCAGCGACTTTGCCTTCAAAAAGGGCAATCTGATTCAACCCAACATCTCTTCCTTTCCCAACCTTTATGAACAAGGGTAATTTAGGAAAAATATATATATATATAAGTTATGCACAAAAGGACTTTCCCAATAAGTGCAAATAGCACCATTCATTTTAGTTGACACAATTTTATAAAAGCCAACCTGTATATATTCATGGTGTGTAATATTACCCTGCCGCAGTGTGGAGTTAAAACCTGAAGCATTTCGAAAAAGTTACTGATTGAAGCCAAATTAGGAATAGTTACAAAGGAAGCACTTAAGTAATCATTGCAGGGGCAAGGGCACATCCTGAACACTGTAAAGAGAAGAAGCCTCAACAATCAAAGATGCACATGGTGAATGGACCATATGCTGATATGCATTGGTGCTGTTCCCAGAGTCCACATTGGTTGTCTTGTCATACAAAAGCTTAACATGTGTATACACCAAATGCAGTTGCATTCTGTCTTTTGAAATTCATATGCAAGTCGCTCTAAGACAGGCATCTTTTTCACTATGTTGGCAGACAAATATGAATTTGATTGTTAATGTCCACTCCCCAAAGCTTCCAAAATAACTAGCCATATAGACAAATGGAATAAAGCCAATAGAGGAAAGAAAGTGAAGTTTTCACAGAAAGACAAACTACAAAATCCGCAACCACAAACTGCAGGAAAATTAGGGGACAGAGAAAGTATAAATGGAATTTAAATTGATGCAGTCTTCCCCCTGTTAACAGACAAAATAGATGATTCTCAGGCTGCTGAATTGGAATGCACTTCATATAGCATTATGCCCCAGCTTCAGCATTGTTTTACAAGATATAGTTAACCCTTTATTTCTATCTCCTTCCATTTTCTTTTCTCTCCTCCCCCACACCAAGAACAACAGTCCCTCGATCAGAAAAGTACTGCCCAAGTAGAAACCTGCCTTCCTAATTAGATAGGATAAAATCAAGCTGCCTTATCAGCGGAGTATTTGCATCTGATATTTACTTTCTTCTACGAAGTGCTTCTAAATAGGAAGCAGAGTCTGGCAATTTCAGGACTGGGATTGTTTTTTTCTCTCTTAGTCAGAAAGAATACTAATTTCATTAATAAGGGTGCCATGTTGGCAGTACCCTTAAATAGTATGTTTGAATTGTTCATCTAAACCTATGAAGCACAAGGTCAAGTAAGGAATATTTGTTGATAAGCAAGTGTCTTTTACCATTCATAGAAAGGAAAACAAAAATTAATTCATCTCCAAACAGAAATGCAAAGATGCATTTCAATTTGCTAATAATTTCAGCTACATAAATGACAGAGAGATGTCCTCCAAAACAAGTCAAAGTACATTTGGCACTTCAATTGTATAATGGAATCCACAGTGAAAAAAGATTAGCATTAAGTAATGGCACCCTTCAATATGTTAATGTATAAACTTATAATTCCAGTAAAGCTTTTAGGAAGGAATCATTGCAATAAAAATACCACAAAAACATCATCTAAGCCATAAGCTTTACCATGTGGGGATCCAGCAGTATGAACCTTCACTTGCCAATCTCTTTGGTTATAAATCAACGTTCTCCAGAAACTGAAGAATAGTCAGATCTTTTTTTTACAACCTTACTCCAAGAGTCTTTTAGAACTACCCTCCATATTGCTTAAAACCTCAATTAATTCATGCTTTCCCCTCAGTGAGGCATCTTCTAACTGAAAGTTTAGATGTCAAACTGTCTTATCGTCCTGCTGTCCTCTTATTTTCTACCATTCTAACCTCTCATGACTGTGCTTATTTCATATTTGATGCTTCAAAATTACAGTACCATTCCAACTAGACCTCTTCCTTGCAAGAGACTTTAAAACGTATCTTTTATTTGTAAATAAATACACAAGATTCAAGATTAGTTAAATTGGTGTTGTTTTCAAAGAAACACATAGGTCTATTGTGAATTTGATCCAAATGGGCAAACACAGGCTCAAAATGGGATGTATTCTTCAAAGTCTAAACAAGCTTTCCTGCTTATAAATCCTAAAATAATGTAAAAGAAACAGGAGGAAGAAAAATAATACTCAAAAATTTGTAAATGAGATAAGCATGTTCTTGTGGAACACTACATCTGATTGCTGAAGTTTTAGCAGGACATAATACATGGAAAATGTTTAAGATAGAAACCCAAAAAGGTTGGACAAGGGAAAGCAACCACACTGACATGCATGCAACAAGTATTACTTAACCTAGTAACATGGGCAAACCCAATATTTTTTTTCTTAGAGGGGTCAATAATTTTTACAATAACACTTTTTAAACATAATAAATTAAAATAATTATGTTATTATTTTTATCAAAATTGGTGAAAAACTAATTAATCTTAGAGTGATAAGTAATCAAAGTGGCTAATAAATAAGTTCGGGTCAAATAAAAAGCTTCAAAGTGGTCAAATAAAAATTTTAGTTCAATTATTAATGCATGTATATTTATTTTATTTTTATTTACATAAAATATTTTTGAGTGGGGCCAATTGATCCCACTACCAATAACATACATCCACCACTGCCAAGCAATATTCTGCAGATTGGAAACTTGACTTGCTTAACTATCAAAAAGTGAACTAGCATACATTCATGAGCATAAAATAATTCATGCATACTAACCACATCAAGATTAGGTGTCAAGCAGATAGGTATAAACACTTTGACCTTAAGCAGGTGCTTGTATTGGATACTGCATGAGCTCACATGTTGCTGAAACAAAAGGCAGAGACACTAATCCAAAGAGTGCAAGACAGAAAAGAGGATTTTACTTACAGGATTTTAGTATGTTCAATTATAACTATACTGATAAGGTACATCTGAGCCTGTGACGTACTTTGGGTGAAATATCAATTTAACTAAGTAGAGCCTAGCAAAGTTTAAGGTCACACAATGCCCTTCTCTATTTCTGTGGGTTTCAAAAATGATATGAAACGACACCATACCTGCATAAATATCCTCACTAATGTTGATAACACGTGATGCTTTACTTATCCCACCACGAGATATGTGAAATATCCGGTCAAATACATCTGGATGTCCATAGTGCATACGGACTCTGGACGAAATTTCATCAGAGAAAACAATTAATTAATTTATAGAATAAGACCCTTCAGAAGAAATGATGGCATTCCACATTCTGACAAAATGCAATGCAATTAGTGTCGGATGACTTGACACCAAGGTTGAAGATCCAAGCAAGTAGAGATAATGAGGAAAAATACATTTTAAAAGGAAAAGACAAATTTAAGACAATTTAAGTTTCGTACAATTATTGTCAATGCCATCCAGCAATATAATATTGTATTAGGTTAATTGCCAAGCTATTTATTCAGTGCCACAGGTACACAATGATATTAGGAGAAGCCTGGCACATGCTCTTGAGGATGACAATATTACCACTTCAATGTGCCAGCATTAGGGCCTCACTTGGGAACCGATTATTATGTTTTCCCACCAACTCAAAAAAAATATACATATATATCAAACACCATACATTGTGTTTTTCCCACAAATTGCCAACTGCTTTCCCCAACAAATCTTAAGATGGAAGGTAGCTTTGATGTAACAGAAGGTGGTATCGTTGCAACCAAAAAGGTCACAATTTTAAACTATGGAACCTCTCTATGGTGCAAGGATAAAATTGCAAGCAAATGACTCCAGACCATTGGGAGGCCTCTTAATGCTAAGAAAAAGGTCACAACCCTAATGATTAAGCATACAAATTATTTTATTTTGTTTTTTGTTTGTGGTTTCAAATCTCATGCAAAGAATAGAAAGGACAGCTAGTGCATAAGCCAAAGCTCCAACATCTTGGTGTCTAGAGACGGATTGACGTGCGTAACTTTACCTTTAAATTGCTGAAAGGTAGTTTCCATGGTTTAAACCTCCTAGTTACTACGGAGCAATCCTACTATTACACAGCGACTCACCCTCTAACTAAACATTCCATTTTAGAAAATTTCAATAAGCAAAATTAGAGTCGTGCATTACTTACTTGAGAGGTTTGGCCAAAACCCGCTGGCCCAATGTAACAAAACTTGTCTCCTGGTTGGACATAAACAAGGCCAGAGATGATACACTGCAGAGATTACACAAAACATGCTTTCAGAAAGGATCTTGAGAGAGAAAATGAGACTTTAAGACAAACAAGATGGCATTGTTGGGGATGATATGGTATGAGACTCTAGACTATCGGACCTTCCAGTGAAGACATGCTCTCTCACCCCAAGGATAGTTGGCGGTCGAATGCCATGATCTCGATGAAATTCCTCCAAAAGATTTCTCATTTTTATTGCCTCTTCAAAATAATTATCCTGTAATGCAGGATAAAAACAGTGACCCATTAATTGTTAGATCTGTACGGATATAAAGAATAGAGTATAATCTCTTATCAGGACTTTATATATTTTCGGACCATCAACATTCCAAGACATGTGCATAAAGATGATTGATTGCATGCTTGGAAATTTTCTAGAAGACAATGAAAGTCATTTATTACTCTAGAACCATCTAGGAAACATATAGAAAATGGGGTTCTCAACCATATAAAAATTTTATACTCCACATCCATTATTAATCAGTCAATGCTGTAAAAGGGAAGTAAAAATGTTAAAGGAAAAATTCTTGCATATTTTGTTCTAAGCACAGGTGAATTTAAATTTGTTGAATTCAAGAAATTTTTAGGAGCACAACTTACCAGTAGTACACTGCCTTGATTTTTCCAGACACAGGCCAGTTTATCTTAATTAACATACATGCTAGCAGCAGATGGAATCATTTGATATCCATTTCATTCATGTGAGTCCAAGGCAAAGTGTCTTGCAGGGTACAAAAATATAGGTTCTTTTTTAATCATTCCAAGATTAGACAAGGATACATGGGTGTGAGTGCATACAACGAATTCTCTTTACCATAAAGAATATCAACCAATTGAAAAAATAGACAAAAAAAAAAACCACAAAAGGTAAGCTCCCAAAGGTGACAGCTAAAAATAAATAAATAACTTTGCAGAAGCAATAAGAAAAAGGAAGACCTGATTCATGTCAATGGTCTGAATCGCTTCTCCACGTGTAAAAATGATAGCATGATTCTGGTTTTCGGGCTTCCCTTCACCAAGTTTTGGGTTTCCAGGAAGCTTGATGGAGTATATTTCCTGTGTAAATTAAGATACAAATATTCATAACTTAAGAAAAACAATCAAACAAAATAAAATAGTGGCTCAATGCATGAGACTTTCTGCATACAAACTTAAGGGGATGATCAGATATATGCAACCTTTAAACATTACAAAGAAGTTTATATGGTATGAACCCATAACTTATAGACGTATTGCCATTACACCAAAGCTCACATTCTTAACCAGTCACAATATTATTCAAAAAATGTAATCTGAGACAATACAACCATACAAATACCATTCTGCCATTCATCATTGATTTATTTTCCTTTTTAATTTTCTGATTAGCAGCAGAAAGATACAATTATAGTAAAATTGATGACGTCGGCAACAAGTTTGGTATTTAAATATATAAAACAGCCATCAATGACGATAACACGTTGATCAAGCACCTAAGTCCTGAGTGATAAAGTTCAGTGCCCAATATCTTCCATAGCACCCTCCATTAGAGGGCAGAAACATAAGAAGAAAGCAAAAAAGCTTTAGCTCCCGCTGAGTGTGAAGAAAGAAGAAAAAGGGAAGGGAAAAGGGGTAGCTATGTAGCAATAGGGATGAATTTTTCAGACAGCACATAGGCTACACAGTGTATTTTACATCAATTCTAGTATTAGGCAGAATGGGAGAGCTTTTCTTTCAAGTACAATGGAAATGGCATAGAAGAGAGTTAATCCAGGTAAGCATTAACAAATTCTATTAAATCAAATTTATTTTCAGAGATTAGACAAAGAAATTGCCATCAACAAGAATCATGTTATGCCACTGAAGTTCAGAAACACAATTTACAACATAGAGACAGCAAGGGGAAATAGGGAAGAATGATATCTCCATCCCTCTTCTGTTAAAACCCAAATTAACTCCATGCATTCATATAAGAATGATGACAACATTATAATAGAGTTTCAGGTCTCAATTCATCACTATCACGCTCAAGAGCAAATATTTATTAGCTTACACTGCTTACAATCAATCTCAACTAAAAAATCAAATTTCTAAAACAAGATGTAAATTTGCATCCCTTAGCAAGGAAACACAAGGAATATTCAGACAGCAAGTGTCATGTACTACCTGATCTTTTCCATGTATGTCAGCTTTAACAAGCTTCGAGTAATAATCCTTGGAGACTTTCCCATCATCTGCAACACTCTCCTCTAAATGAATAAAAGCAACCCGGAGAGCCTCATTCCTTCCATGGAAAAACACTATCTTAGAAATCATACTAAATGAATTGATTAGCCGGATACCAGCAAAGCCTACTAAAATCTAAAATTACAGAAGGAACTTATCATCTTTCACTGCAGGCAAAAATGCAAATTCATGAAAAAGGAGGACATACAAGTAGGATAAGAACTTGGCAATGTCTGGTACTACTTGCCAACATAACTTGAAGTTAGACACAAGGTTTAGCAAGTTTGAGCCAGCAAAGCAGAAATGTTTGCTAAATAGGTGACACAAATCAATGAAATTCTTCAACAACCTACTGTAAACATGACACAATCTGACCCATTTAGCATTTATGCTAAATTACACCAAGTAATGTTTATAAGATCTCAGTGAAGATCAATGTACAAGTTATATGCACAAACTGTAATGTATTTAATTGGTAGATGCCTACCCGATTTTGACAAACTATTTATAGCATCATCAGGTTCAAAAAGCAGGAATTTAAAACTTCTATCTTACATCAAAGATGTTGAGACAGTTTGCTGAATTATGCCTACGTTATACCAGTAATATGGTAATGACATCAACTTGACAGAAATGGTTGATGAGTTGAAAAGAGTTGATGCCAATATTGCATGAATTGGGCAAAACAATGTGTTGTAATGAATGTAACAAACAAAATCCAAATATAATTATGGAATATGGACAGATGTAGCCTTTATTTGCCGGGTCCTAAAACCCTATTGACAATGGAAAATATTGACATTGCATTACTTGTATATAAAAAATGTTCCCATTAGGACCCACCACAAGCATAGATATTCAGGAAAGACCCACGTATCAAAGAAGCCAAATGACAGCCCAGAGGACCCGTCCCAGTTGACCAACCTGGCCCATCAAAAATATCCAGGCAAGATATTCTTTCTGCTCCAAATGGCTGAAGCTTCCCAAGGGAGTAGGTGTTCTACCTCCTCATGCGGCTGAAGTTTCTCAAGGAAGAATTTACTATCCACCCCACTCAGCTAAAGCTTTCCCAAGACAATAATGGTTCTCCAGTGATGTAGATTGGTGGCATCTGGCACTTCCAAGATTAGAGCACATCTTTGCATCATTTTCCAGGAATTGCCAATTGGATTACTGATGATCCCAGGGGCTGCCAAATTAAATCTTTCCAGCAAGATATCTAGTATTTTATTTCTATTTAAAGATCCCCCAACTTTAGGTTTAGATAAGCTAAGTTTATGTTAATCAAAACTTTAAGTGATCTCCTGAACAAAAATGTAGTAAGTCTTCCCTTGGTTGAGTTTTGGTTGAGTGATTCTTTAAGAAACTACCAAAGGGGAGTGGATCTCCTTAAAAAGTAAGTGATTCCCGAACGTTTGCCCTTATATTTTCAGTGATCCTTTGACCAATTGAAGTTTTAGTAAATTTATAAGCGCGTGTCCACATCATGTGGTATCAAAAAGAGCATGGCTTGTGTGTCTAGAAGCCATAAAAGAAGTATCACTACGACCAAAATAAATTATGAAGAAAAATTTAATGAATTGAGACGAGCTAATTTTTATATGCGGAAAAAGCTTAATGAATCCTAAAAAGATAGCCGCACTGCAAAGTTCCAAAACAAAAAAGTTGTAAGTCCTCCCTTGGTTGAATGATTTCCAACACTTAGGTTGAATGATTCTTTAAGAGACTACCAAAGGGGAGTGGACCTCCTTGAGGGATAAGTGATTCCCTAACTTTTGGCCTTATATTTCCAATGATATTTTTATCAATTGAAGTTCTAGTTATTTCATAAGCACACGTCCACATCATTTCGTACCAGATTAGGTTATGGCTTATGAGTTTAGAAGCCATAAAAAAGTATCACTACAACCAAAATAAACTATGAAGAAAAACTAAATGAATTGAGACGAGCTAAATCTTATATACGGATAAAACTTAATAAAAACCTAAAAAGATTGCTGTACTTCAAACTTCCAGAAGGCGGACACTTTTTGGAACTAAGAAAAATCAGTCGTGGTGATATTCCTCATTTCAATATCAAGTTCAATCCCAATGTCTATATTGACTGGTTTGTTGCCCTTAACTTATATTTTGACAAGAAGAAAATGACGGAAGAATGGAAAGTGAGGTTCATTGCCGTGAAAGGAGGCAACACCACCGGAACACTCGTGAAAGGCAAAGACATCCCCTAGCACTTGGACCAAGATGAAGGAAGAACTCAATGAGAGGTATTTATCTCTTGATTACCTTCTTATTCTAAATCAAGAAAAGCTGAAATTTTCCATTGCAAAGTCCAACCAAATATCAACAACAAAGGAAAAGAAGAAGAGCCCTTGGCCCCACGTAATCCATGCCCAATCAGTTGAAGCCCTTATTCTCGGTACGAGAGAACATACAATAAAAGTTTGTTTTCACGACCCCAAGGAGGATTGTGTGCTAGCTATTGAAACCTAGTCACGTGATGATGGTGCTCCCAACCAAATGATTGTGGAAAATGACAACCACAATGATGCTCACATTTTTTTAAGGACACCAAATCATCTGTATCCCATGAGGAAGTCTCCAATCTATCTACATATGAGCTGAAACCGGAGTACATAACTCCAAATGCCCACTCAGATGAGGAAAACAGCACCAAGTTCATCCCCGTGGAAGAATTGGCTGACCTTTTCCTGGCCTACATTGAAGAAACCACGATCCTTGACAAGGTTTCAATAATTGTTTTGAGACGTGGAGTTCCTTCGCCACACAATAAAGTCTCCGAAGGAGGAAATGAAATCGCCACTGAAGAAACACACCAAATTACTAAATTCGGCATTACAAACCACCACTTTAACAACCATCCACGTTTAAGACCCCTCTGGGTCTTCCCCTCCAATAAACCACAAATTAAACAAGACTTTCAGGCACCCAGTTCACAAAACGTTGCTGCCAGCAAGGGTATGCACATCAAATATTTTGAGCGTTGGAAACACAAGCTCAAATATTCCCATATCATTGTCACCCACAAGAATATTATATCCAATATTTTGAGCAATGGAAACATAAAGCCGAATCTGAAAATCTCCGACAGCTCCCTTCAGAGTTTAGGGAAGATATAATATCTTTATACTCGAGGACAAGTTTTTCTGAAGGCGGGGAAAATGATGCAGGACAAACCTGCATATCACAGAGCCTAAATGACAGCCAGAGGACCCAGCCCATTTGACCAACCTGACCCACCTAAACTATCCAGACAAGATAATCTTTCACCACCACACAACTAAAGCTTCCCAAGGCAATAAGAGTTCTTTCTCCTCCATGTTGCTGAAGCTTCCGAAGGAAGCATTTACCATCCACTCCACTCAGCTGAAGTTTTCCCAAGACAATAATGGTTCACCATATGTAACTTGGTGGCATCTGGAACTCCAAAGATTAGCGTTCAACTTTCCATAATTTTCCAGGAGCTGTCAATTGGATTACTGATGGTCCCAAAGGCTGCCAAATTAAATCTTTCCAGCAGGATATCTAGTATTTTATTTCTATTTAACAAACCCAAAACTATAGGTTTAGATTGGCTTAGTTCAAGTAAATCAAAAGTTTAAGGGAATGATCACCTTAACAAAATACTAAGTTTTCTGTTGGTTGAGTTATTCTCAATACTGAGGTTGAGTGATTCTCTAAGAGACTACCAAAAATAAATGGGTCTTTTCAAAAAGTGAGTGATTCCCCGACTTTTGTCCATGTACTTTTAGTCATCCTTTTATCAATCGAAGTTCCAGCTTTTTTCCAAACATGCGTTTACATCTTATAAATATACCTCTTTTTTGAGGGTGGAAACAACTTGTTTAATCAATTCCATTTTTATGCCCACTAAGTGAAGAAATATCATTTTTATATTTGTTAAAATAGCAAAGTTTATAAACTCAATCATAATTTGTTCAATTCATTTTCTTCTTTAATTAAGTAGTGAATTATCAAGGTCGTAATTGAGATTAAATATGGATCGTCACTTATATTACGCAATAGGATTCAGGAACATAACAACCATGCCAACAGAAACAACAGAACAACATGTGACAGAACAAATGTATAATAGCACCCGATGAGAGTTCTGAATGCTATAGGGTAGCCATTCTAAAAAGAATGCCAAGTAGGGCAGGCCAGGGCATATTCCCCCCATCTATTTCTAATTCTGTTACAGTGCTATGAACCCGCCCAAAACACTCATCATGCCAAAAACAGAGATAAAGCATTTGTAATTTCCATGAAAAAGAGATAAAGCATTTCTACACTATCAAACGTAACAGTATTGTGGTCACTATGTCAATGTCTCAGAAGCAGGATGTTGCCTACATTACTAATGTGATGCGGCTTTCCCATCCATGGTTTTTCAAAAAGATTCCAGAATTGTTTCCCAATTTCCATGCTTAAATCTGTAGATTTTTTTTCTCAACCACCAAAAACTAGTTTGAAGAACTCCCAATAACTTATCATTAAAAATATTTGAACATAATAATTCATATATTAATACCTCATTATTGGTTTTTTTTTTTTTGGGTCATCATTATCATCATCATTTTCACCATTATTTTTATAACTGTAATTTGTAAGTAAATTTTATTTTTGTTTTCAATAACATATGTAAAGTCAAATCACGAAATAACTAACTTAATGTTCAAAATCTGTAATTTGTAATTGATCACTATGTTAATGATAAAAGCTCCAGTAAATTGGCAATATGAAACCAACAATAAAAAAGACTTAAGTCTCATAAATCGGATTAACAATATGAACTTGGTTATGCCATTTCTTAGCACAATATTCCTAAGAATGTAAGCAATTTCACATCCTTCTTTATTATCTCATACTCTAGGCCAACCTTTTCTTTATTTTTGGCTCCAAACCTCAACCAAATAAAATTCCTCACTTGTGCTTTTGGAGGTACCCCACTTAATCATCAAGTCATCAAGACATTAATTCCTTTGTAATGCTTATTTGATGTACATGTTTACTTTTCCAACATTTTTCTTCTCCATAAAGCATAGCAAGTCCATTGTTGCTTTAAAACTTTTTCCTTTCAATTTCATAAGCACCTTCTACACACAAAGTATTCTCAATCCATTTCTCAATTTTAGACAGCATTTTTTCCCCCTATTTACCATTTTCTTCATCGATCTCCCCATTTATTTGAATAATAGATACAAAGGAATAATCAAATATCACTATCTGTGTTGCCCACATTGAAATCGGCAATATCAAGAAATGCGTTAAGTATCAAACGCAAGGAATGAAAACATTTAAATTGGTATCTGTCGCAATTACATCAGTATTAGACATATTGAACAATATGTATTAATATCGGATATACAAGACAGGAAAAAAATTTTAATAATCGAAGGCTGGCAGAGCCATATTGGCCGATATATTAATTAAATATCGGCCGATATTTTAAATATCGACCCATATGGAAACATATTGTGATATTGTCACAAAATTGGATTAGAGGGCCCCAATATTGATACAAATTGGCTGATACATATTATATTAGCCGATATTTTTATCAATGATCAGACGTGTGAATGCAAAAAAAAAAAAAATTATTATTTTTCATAATCACTTCAAAAATTTGTACTAATTTTGCTCATTGTTTATCATATATTTACATAATTAATGAGTTGTTGACAATTTTATCAAAATAAGGCTTGATATTCTTCTAAGTCATTAAAAAAATATACCAAATAATATATATGTATGTATGTATATATATATATATGTATGTATGTATGTATGTATATATATATGTATGTATGTATGTATATATATATATATATATATGTATGTATGTATGTATATGTATGTATGTATGTATGTATGTATGTATGTATGTATGTATGTATGTATGTATGTATGTATGTATGTATGTATGTATGTTCTAAACCTCTAAAAAATATGTTAATTTAGACTTCTTAGGAGGTTTGAATATATTTAAAACATATAACTCTGGGCTTCCAAAAGCAAAGCCAAAAACAATGGTCAACAATTATTAGTTGTATTGCTAATAGGGAGACATATTCGATATTTACCAATACTAAGACCTCTCAATACCGATGAATATTGCCAGATATTTTTATCCATGACACTAAGGTAAAGAAATATATTATTAAGACGAAAAGCTTCATCATCGATTTTCACTTGTTCTTAAAGCCATCTACAAGTATTAAAAGTGAATCTTGTGTATTTAAATTAAGACAGTACAGCCTCCACCCCTATTAATAATTTTAATTCAAATCATACTCTAGTTTCATATAAATTTAAATTAAGAAAACCCCAAATTATTAAAAAAAAAAAGTCTGTCTAATTAAGGCTGACCTTCCAAATAAAATTAAAATGTTGGCACCTATTTATGGTTGGCAGCTGAAGCCTGAAATGATTTCATTGAAGACAAATTGTGAAAGGAAGAGAGAACTACAATTATGAGCGAGAGACTCTACAACAGACAGACATAGAGTACAATTGTGAGACAGAGAGAAAGCAACCACAAGAGAGGGAAAATGCGAGACAGAGAGGATGCAACTTTGAGCTATGACCGCGGAAGAGATTAAAGAAGGGAGAAAAAGAGAACAAATGAGGAGCAATAGACTACCGAATTTCAATTTTTTATGTAGCTTTGTGCAAATCCAATAGGGAAGCTTCCCCCTTTTATTTTCCTCCAAAATGGTTCATAATAGAAAACATTACTAACAAAATCACACAGGCAATGCACTGACTTGGATCACTTAAAATAGAATATTTTTCATGTTTTTCCACTTCATCATTTCACTTGTTGCTTCTAATATCAGAAGCCAGATTAAAACGCATGAGGATTTGGAGACGGCGGCTGTTTACAATCCTTTTCAGCTGTACAGAATATTTTTGAAAAATAATGTTTCAGTGGTAAATCACATCAGCAACTGAAATTCCCGATATATATTGGCCATATATTTTGCTCCAGTCTAAATGCTATCTCAAGGAAATGAAGGCTAAAGTATATGCTTGACAAATAATTAAGCTGAATACAAAAAAACTTAGACCACAGAATATGTAGCAAGTCATGACCATATAGTATCACAATACCTCTGCAGCAAAAGAGCAATATCAGCTGCCTCTGGAAGTTTCCTCTGCTTTTGTTGTCCGTAAATTTGGCATGAAACCACATAAGTGAACTTCAAATCTGCTTGTGCACATGCCTCACGTGATGACTCAAAACCTTGATTTGTGGTTACGTTGGCTGAAGAGTAGTCCTCCTCTGATCACATGATCAAATGACCATAAAGTACATCATCCATTTTTCTCAGATATAGAATCAAACAGTCAAACATGTGTAACAGGATACCTATCAATCCTGCTCTGTCCATGTAACTTTGAAGCATTAACGCCCTTCTATAATACATCATACCACGCACTGTACTTGCAGACATGAGAAAGTTAGCCATACGATCCAATAGGGCACTGAAATAACCTCCATACAAATCTACCTAACAAATAAAGAAAACAAAAGGAGACGGGATATATTACAACATTTCATTTGAAGACTCTGACCTGTTCTTGCTAAAGTTTGGCCACGATAAGATGCCCAAAATCGGAGCTCCAAGTTATCACTGGAACTTCTTTCAAAATCAATATCACCTGAAGAGCCACCATGGTTGATCCGCTCCAAAAAATTCTCCCATTCATCTAACATAAAATCAACACAATATTTCAGTTACTTGTGGCCTCCGCAGCAGCCTCTGTCTCAATGTGTACTCCATCTACAGCATTCAAAGAAAAATGCTGAGGCAATGAAACCTGGAAAGATTTTCTGTAGATAGAAAAGGGTAGACACCCCATCCTCATTTTCATCCCGCAACTCTGAAGAACTATATAGAACGGTCTCACTGTAGTATGGTGTGAGGACACTGATCACAAAAAATGAAGATCAAATTACTTGTTGGTAACTAGAGAAGCAGCACTCAATTCATTGAGATAGCAAAGTTAACAATGCATAAATACCTGAATGGCATCATTTTATACACTGGTTTTGGAGGAGCCATGTCCATGAATAATGAATTTGTGAAAAATTCTAACCTTCTCCTTGCTTCTAGATTTTTTGGAATATTCGCTTCAGAATCCTTAACAGTAAGCAGCAAGTGCAGTCTTTTCACTTGCTCTCTCTGTAAACCAAATTAAATTACAGTTATACAAATGGTCAGAGACAGAACTCATTCAGCAAGGGAAGGATACGTGCAATTTTAGGATCCTGTGGCCATTCTATCCTTGAAAATAAGCGTCCTTCATTTCTAGCTTTAGCCAGTATATTCCATGTATCAATTTGCTCTCTGTATGCAGGAATATTTGCAGGATGTCAGGAAATTATTTATCTAAACATTGTGCAAGATATCATGCAAAATCAGCTTTACCTTAGATCAGGTGACAGCAAATCGTGGGTCACAACCTCATAAAATTCATAGAGAGCTTTCGCAGCACCTTTTGCACGCTCAGGAGTTTCATTCCATATCTGAAATTAGCCGATCAGAATACAACACAACAGAAAAGGCCTAGAATGCAATGGAATCAGTAAGTGTGCACATCTGACAAAAGAACTACCAGGAGCCCAGTCACTGCAGTAAATCTTTGAACCACCAGGGGAAGCTTCTTAAGGAATAAGGTCATAACAAGGGAACCCTCCAATATGCTATTATTGATTTCACGATAGATCCTCTCAACCCTTTGACAAAAAAGATATGATTAACTGTGAAAATCACTATCTATAATTCATGATTACACAATAACCAAACAACCAAGAGAATCTTTCATGGCAGCATCAAAATTCAAGATGGCTGTAAATGATAAATGAAGCAGCCAATGGAAGTGTTATTCATAGATGATAAACATACTAAATATTACTTTTTCTCCTCTACCCCTACAAGTGGGCATGACAATGTCAACTATAACAATGTTGTAGAACTATACCAGCGCATTCCTTCACCATCAACCAAGGAGTGCAAAATTATTTCAATACTATAATAGCACTCCTGAACTGCATAAGCCATGTAATCATCCCTGCATATCCTACTCCATAGTTCTCTTTGAGTATCTTTGCAATCCAAAGCTAAATCAATTGCCATGTAGATCTGGAACAATAATGTAAACAATTCCCAATCTTAAAAAGACTGACAGTCCCATGAATAAAGTAGGATTCGATTTGCATAACCACAAGATATACTTTACTGCTCAGAAGAAACAAAGGCCACTGAACCAGTCCAAGCCTGCCAGTGTTGCTGGGCATAGAAAGCAAGTCCTTCTCCCTGGATGTAGAACACCATGCAAGCAAAAATTTACCATAACCTTTCAATACTCATCCATTTATCTTTGCCAATATTTTCTCCTGATATGTATTGCACTTCAGTGATACCTATTACTAATGTAATCCTCCTCACGCAAACTTTTAATGATCTCATTCCAAAATGGAGCAAACAACGCAGCATATGGCTTGTTCATCTCCTGAAAAATCCACAAAACTCAAATCATTCCACCAAAAGGTAAAGCAATATATGTCAGAAATACATACACGAGTAAGCAAACCCCCACAATTTAACAAGAAGAACACTACAGCCTCCAAAGGAAAAACAGATACTTAAAGAGTGAACATGATGAAATGCATTTATGTCTGCAATGTCACAAAAGGCTGAGAAATAAACTATTCGTCCAAGGCCCGGGGTAGAAGCAGTACTTGACAAAGCCTAGGTGATTCTCATGTTTCAAAGCATTCAACCAAACAAAGTTTGATTCAAACAGGCAATGAAGGAAAGCAAGTCAATCATTTTAATTAGACAAGACATAAATTATTAGGTGAAAGACATTGCCATATGCTTATAAGCTCTCATGTAATACAAGACCATTAGTTTTACAGTGCAAAGGACAAATTTCTCAATCAAATTGAAGGTTCAACTAGAAGCATGTGTTGCAGATGAAAAGGATGTGGGATCTTTGTTTGAGAAGACAGCTGGAGTGAAATATACTTTATGTTAGCACAGCCAAAGAATATAAGAGCTATTTAAGCAACAAACAGTAAACACACTATAGGAAGCTAAAAAAAAGGGACCAAAGTGACAGATAGTTTCCACTGGGCATTTATATGCTGCAATGGAATCTTTCTGCAGACAAAGAGCAATGTATAAGCAATCAATCGATAGTTTCCACTTTATATTCATATAAGCAGCAGCAGCTGTTAACAAACTTACAAGCAATTCCCCCCCCCTTCAGGGAGTTGAAAGTAAGATATTCTTTTGAACACCAACTCACTTCAGAAAAGGAACGAGGGCCATAGAGGATTTTACAAGCCAGATATTCTTTTTGTAGAAACTACAAATCCCTGCCTCTACTTGACACACTGATGAAGCTGTTGACTGAGTATTCCCAAGAATCATCCTCATCCAACTTAAAGATTTTTCCTGGAAAGAATTCCACGAAGAAAAGCTGCATTCATTTGCAATATTGGTTGGAGATGCGTCCCATAGTACTATCCCAATGAACAGCATCACCCATCTTGAAATCATCCTTCACTTATCTTCTTGCTAAAATCCATATTAAACAACAATGAAATTAAGGGAGTGCTCTTCTGAACACAAGTTGAGCAAAAAACAACACTTCCCTCAGGCCTGATCTGAAGACAGAAAAGCCAAAGAAATCCTTCACCATCTTAGGAGACGAGCTCCAAAGCCCCATTCAATATGCTGATTGGAATTTCTTGCTCCCTCAAAACCAACCATCCACTCCACATTAGTTTGTCTCCTAAAACCACATACCATGCTTAATCCTTACCGAACTTGCATGGCCCTTTCGACAAGAACACTTTGTTTGTGGTCTTTTGGAGCTGTTTGACACAGGGGAATCAAGAGAATGCAAATGGGAACCAGGAATGGGAATGGGAATGGCAATGAGAATAAGGGATGGAAATGAAGTTTCCCTATGGTACCAATCCCTAGGAATGTGAAAGAGTGATTGGAAAGATATTTTGTTTGTTGACTGCAAAACATTGATATGCAGCATCCACCACCATTGTTGCAACCACTGCAATCAGCACCAACCCCAATACCACTTAAATGTAAAACAACCTTAGTGGTGATGCAATCATAGAAGCAAAGATGCGGTGGTCATGGCAGCATTGGTCACAAGGTAGACATGGTGTGTGGGTGACAACAGTTATAGGACAAATCACATTATACAATAACTGAGGATTCTTTCATCCTTGAACGGAGTTGAGTTAAACTTAAAGGATACATTATGTGAAGCACAGAAGACAATATGTTCAAGATCCTCGCAATAAAATTGAGAACACATATAATTTCATCAGAAAACCTTCTAGATCCTAGCAATAAGCAATGTACATCAGCAAAATAAGATACAAAGTTTACTTTGAAATAGGAGACATAACAATTAATTTAAAATTCTCCACTTTCTCTTACAAGAAGAAAGACAAAAGCACAAACTAAAATTACCTGAGAATTTTGACCTTCTAAAGGCTTCCTGCAAAATGATGGATAAAAATTGTCACAGCAAGACAACAGAACAGGGAAACGTATAGTCATGGAGGCATATATATTCACAATACAAAATACTGAAATAAACATCTCAAAAAACGGATAAGTGGAAAGCATAAAGCTGAACACCAGGTTGAAGTTACAGTAGGTACAAATGACAACAATGAAGTTTGTAACAACCGCTTCTTATTGAGTAACATTATACAAGTCAGTTCAATTCATAAAACTTACACTGGCCACTGTAGAACTAACTAAATTTCTAAAGCTTCCACAACAAAAGAAGCCATTTTTAAGTATAGAATGACATACTAAACAATGCTCCCAAAAACATAAAATGAAATTCTGCCAGAGCTCAGAAAATCATCACCTTTTGTGTTAGAAGAACAAAAGGTCATATTCAGGACTTACATTATGCACCAGGCTCCCTCAATATACAATCTGCACATCATCATTTTAATTCTTTCCCCCTCTCAGTAGATCAAACCTTTTTTCCAGATCCTTTTCTTTTTATTTTGGGATAAAAATCTCACAGAAATCTAAACATAGAAAAAATAATAATAAACTCAGGTGGAAATTCAAAAAAAAAAAATTGTCAATATCTATTTTCAAAATCCAAAGTTAAGAGTTAATATAAAAGCTCCCCACACTCTGTAATCAGATACCTCAAAAGAGATGCAATAAAGAAAATCAAGAAAAAAGAGAACAAAATTGCTGAACAGCTCAAAATCATAAACCAGACTTTGAAAAAAATTATTGTATCATCATTGTTTCTTTGCCCAATCAGCATTGGAAATATCGTGTCAAAGGCATATAAATATGGTTTCAGACTTCCCCTCCCCATGGGAAAAAAAGAGAGCAAGTTAAAAGAAATGTTGAGGCCACAAAGGATGGAATGAACTAGAACACATACAAAAGCACTGGCATACAATACCAAAGAAGATGCCAGAAAATTTCTGTTACATAGTAGGCAAGACGCCTACAATTACAGCTGTGATTTGAAATCCACAAAAAAAAAAAAAAAAAAAAAAAAGGTTTAAGACAATATCAGAAAAAAATTTAATTGGATGCCCCTACATGTTGATCATTGAACATATCATGTCAACAAAACTATCTTTCTTTCTACTCTGAACCCTAGCCCAGCCAACTCCCAAGCCAGAGTGAAACTAAAACAAACAACATCAGCAACAACTACCAAGCCTTAAATTCCAGTACATGAGGTAGGCATAAACAAATCCTCTTATGCCATCCAACTCAATTCAAGACAATGTTCTCTAGAAGAGAAGCAATTTAAATTCCTTTTCAATATCTCACTCCACATTTAAATTTAGCCAAACCTTTCCCTTTCTTATTACCTGTTACTTAAACCAAATGACTTTTTCTCACCAATGCAACATCCAGCCCATGCTTTAGGAAACCATCTCAAAATATCCTTCCACAACATTTGGTTTATAAGCGCTACATCTAATTAGAAACAAATATGCATTATCTTTTTTACCATTACACCACTATCCATCGTAACATCTTCACTCTGATGTAGGTGACAAAGGTAGTCTATAGCAACCTTACATTAAAAAAACACCCAATCATGTTGAGACCACATCATTGAAATATAAATCAAATAGAAATGGAAACACATGAGGCACAGACAAATTGAATCATAAAAGATTCCAGAACATCAAATGTATCTTAAAAGTCAAGTTGACCACCTGAAAAAACTATAGAGTTTGAAATCCAGAATTGAAGAGAATAACAAAAAAACCTCTAAAAATATGCAATTCAATGAGTCAAGCAGTTGCAATTTCAAAAACCACAAGACAACACAAGCCGAACAAGACTCAATTACTGAGAGAAACCCAAATTCGACACAGCACAACTCCAACTAGTACTAAAATTACATTACATGACCAATTCCAAAAATAAATTAAGGATTTATAATTTAGAATTAAACTAAACACATTTTCATGTAACACGAAAACGACAAGGTTATCGAGTCACTGACACAAGTAGACTCACTCAATTAAACTTATAGTAGACAGTCTATTCATTAACAGGTTTATCGAGGGGGGAACATGCCTTTCGATTCTTGGAGTTGCAAGATTCCAGACAAAGGCTTTTGGGAAGCTCTCAAAGCGCTTGTGCACCATTTCAATTGACCGTATCTGCACAGGACTAAGACTATGTGAGCAACTGTATAAAATTCAATAGACTAAAGAAGTATACATCACAACTACAGAAGAACAAGCTAAAGTTCCAAAGAATTATAATAATCTGAATAGAAAAATACTACATAAATCCATAAGTAAATGAGTACCTCTCCCAAACGATCTCGTGCACCCATTACACCCCCAACAAGAGCAGACAAAACGGTGTACCAAATATATATATCCATTAGATAGATCTGCATTGCAAATAAGTCAGGAATTTTTTTGAAAAGATATGATTGGAAATATAATTTATCTCAAGAAACCATGTAAGAATTTTCAACTGTGGTACACAAATTTTGGCAAGCTTTGGTACAATCCACTTCCTATATGCCACTTCAAAAACAGAAAGTTCAAAACAATTGAGATTTAATTGGATATTGGATGCAGCTGTTAATTCATATTCTAGCATGTAGAAAATGAAAAGTCTCTTCTCCAGTCTACAAGAATTTTTATGATTTGTAATAGCTCCCTTTACTGGGGTATTAAGTTGGATGAATTCAAATTGAATTTAAATATTCTTATCAATTCCACAAAACGAAATACTTCTCCACTTCCCAGACATGAAGCTTCAATCCAACTCCTCTTTTACTACACAAATCATAAATTTAAACGATTGAAAGACTATATACCTGATCCAGTAGCAGAAACTAAAACTAGCACATAAGGGAATATCAATTTTCAAATAATCCAATAGAAATCCAGTATATTGCAAGTACGAATCACCATAACACTCGAATAGAAGTCCTTGCAACAATAAGTCATAATGTGGTGTAAATTATACTTCTATTCACAGTTCAGAAACTCCAGAAGTAATGCTACTTAAAAAGAGGTTGAATAGGGGTAGTTTGAAACTCAAGTCATTTTAGAATTACTTCACTCAGTAACTATATACACATAAAAATATATGCATGTTGAAATAATCAGGATTCAATTCTCTGTGTATGCATCTATGTATGTATATGTACATATATGGATATATATAGTACCGAATAACATATAACAATATGAAATTTTCTCTTGTGTACTGTAGTCTTGTAAATTGTGTATAATCCACCTATTCTGCTGTAAAATGGAATACATTTTCAGCTCTTTACCTCTCAAAGTGGATGGCAGGTTTTTGCATAATAAGAGAGCCCTAGTGCAAAGGACTTCCAAATAGTGGGTTCTAGAAAGAGGGAGAGAAAAAAGAAAATCCACCATAGTCGAACATACACCACTAAAAACATGTAATTGACATGCATCTTTTAAGCAATGTTCAAATGAAGGCAACTACATGATTCTTTAGCTTCCAAATCTATACTTTCCCTTTTCACCGATTTTTTTCAAATAAGAGTCAGGTTTTCTGCCAAGATGATCTAGTAGTCAGGATAGTCAAGTTCTGAAAAAGCTTACACAAAACCCCAAAACCGAGTCAACTTGCTGAGTTTCAAGTTTGATTGACTGATTTAGTTCAATGTGGACTTATATCTCAAAACAGGCGGAATATATAAATCAATGTTATAATTGTATTTGATTTCCTTGTTTTTCCAGCCTAAAGAGTATGGTAATTTCTAGATCACTGTGAGGTGAGAGAATGAAAATTTAGCAAGGAAGAATAGTGATTACACCAATTCGAGCAGGAATAAGATCCCCAAAAGAAAGGAAACTCAAACAAGTAATTTCAATTCATAATCCCTAATTTTTACATCATCCTACTTATAGATAATTTCTCACTCTCATTCCCCTCTTTAACAGAATACCAGTAAAACAGAATAACAGAAAGATGCTGAAAATCCGAAAGATGCTCCTCATTGTCAAGGTGGTTGCTGGTCACGTGTTATCAGCATTCTAGCTCCACCACTTGACCTTACGGATGCTTCTAGAGCACCAGTTGAATCTCATCCGACGACCACCCTCCAGCCACCATACACCTCATCCGACAATCATCCACACTCCAAGTAGCTTCACTCAAGTGATCTGGAGATGCTTCTAGAAACCCACTTGAGTATCATCCTACAGTTACCCACAAGCCACGCGACATCCTCATCTGACAATCATCCCTACGCCACGCTGCTTACTCTTTCACAGCCTTGAAATTGCCACATCACCTCTAAATTCCTCATCATCTCCATTTGTGACTCTGCTATCATCATGATGACTCCTGCTATCCATTCTTCACGCCTTTCTGATACTTCAGCTGCCACCAGTTGGAAAAAACTGTTGTGGTACTTCCCTCATGCTTCTCTTCTCAACCTCATCCTTTTCTTCTACCATGGAGTAGCCACGACAAAGCCCTCGTCTTTTAGAGCAGCTTGCCGTCAAAGTGAGGATATTGTAACTAGAGTCTATGTAAATGCTCCAAGGTGTTGTTTTCATCTGTTGCACCCTTCCACTTGACAAGTATCTCAGTAGTTTTTCATTGACCTATTTTCCATTCAAGTAATATCTCCTCATCAGTACCCACCAGCAGTAGAGCTGGAATCACTTCTCTTGTCCCAAACTGCCTTTTTAGTGTTGAAATGTGAAAAATGGGGTGTATTATCCTTACGGTTTATGGAAGCTCCAATCTCTAAGAAACCGTTCTAATGTATGGATGCAAGCAAAGGTAGACACAATCCCCAATTTGGAACATTCTCTCAAACCTATGTTTAGCATATTGCAGCTTCACTCCTTGAGCCTTGGATAGATTTTTCCTTTAATAAGGCTAAAACGTGATCTCTGCTCTTGAATGTCTCTTCAACTGCCACATTCGGCAAAATCCCCATAATATATTGTGCCAATATGGATGGAGAAACTCCATAAATCGCCCCAAAGGATGTCACTCCAGTTGAGGAGTGTTGATTGGTATTATGCCACCATTTAGCCGTGGCTAATCACTTTGTTCAAGATTTTGGTGTATTACAGGCATAACACCTTAAATATTGTTCCAAGCACTTATTCATAATTTCAAATTTACCATCTGATTGAGGATGGTAAGCAATATAGTAGGCGAGTTATGGTCCCTATAGTTTAAAGAGTTCCTTCAAGAATGAACTGGTAAAGATAAGGTCCCTATCACCAATGATAGTCCGTGGGCACCCGTACAACCCCACTATGTTATTGAGAAACAAACTGGCAATTTTTTATGGCAGCATAAGAGTGAGTTAAGGGCCCAAAAGGGGCATATTTTTTGAGTCTATCAACAACAACCAAAATATTATTGTAGCTGTATGAAAAGGGTAGACCTTCAATAAAATTGATAGACAAATCAGACCAAAGTTGTTCTGGAATTAGTAATGGTTGAAGGAGGCCATATGGTCTGGTTGGGTCAATTTTTGTTTGTTAGCATATTAGACATTCCCTAATGAATCCCTTTATTACCTTCCACATGCCCTTCTAGTGGAATTCCCCCGGGCGCCGCTCAAGGTCTTGTGGTAACCCGTATGTCCTTTGGCACAACTACAATGTATCCATTGCATGATTTTCTTTTTTAGGGTCACATCATCCCCAATAACAATCTTCCTATTTAGAGGAGCCCTATTTTGAAAAGAGTACGAGTTCACGGATGTATTACATTCCTAAGGCTATTAGATAATTTCATTGAGGGCCGAGTCAGTTCCATAAGCTGCCATGACCTCTTCAAGCCATTTTGGGCAGGGAAATGACAGCATCATCAGAGTTGGTTGATCATCATTTCTGGATAGTGCATCTGCAGTCTTATTTTCCCTACCCTTCTTGTATTTAATGATAAAGTAGTAGCCAAAGCTTAGACACCCATTTTTTGATTGCCAAAACCAAAGACAACAGTGCCTTCTCGTATACAAATAGGGATAAGGCTTTCCCCTTTTAAGCCATGGCTGAAATATGCTATTACTTGATGGTCCTGCATTCAAAGAGCTCCTATTCCTCCCTTGAAGCATCACATTCAATAACAATTTTTTTCATAAAATCAAGTAACGCCAGCACAAGGGATTATGATACTGATCTTTCTTAACATGTAGAAGCCATCCTTTACCTCATCTCTCCACAAAAAGGAATTTTTCTTGAGAAGAGCAGTAAATTGGGCCACAATGAGTCTGTAATTCTTGATAAATTTCCGATAGTAATCGGTAAGGCACAAAATCCCCTTAAGGATTTAATTGTACCCGATAGTGTCCACTCTATCATGGATGAAATCTTATTAGAATCAGCCATCACTCCTTCTGATATAAGATGTCCCAAGTATTCTACAGAAAAATCAACATTTGTTTAATTTTACATAAAGCCTGTCGACCTCCAAGAAGTGTAATACTTGCCTCAGGTGGCTTTGATGTGCTTCAAAGTTGGAGCTATAGATCAATATATCATCAAATAATACCAAAACAAATTTTCAAAGGAATTCTTTGAAAAGTTTTTTCATTAACCCCTGAAATATGGTGGGAGGATTAGTTAGCCGAAATGACATCACCGCAACTTATAATATCCTCATGGGTTCTAAACAATGTTTTTTGAATATCCAACTCCGTCCTAATCTAGTAGTAACTGGACTTTAGATCGAGCTTGGAAGAAATAGCAACTCCATGTAGTTCATTTATTACTGGTATAGGATATTTAACGGTTTCATGGTTTAGAGCCCAATAATCTATACACATCTACCAACTCCCATCAACCTTCCTAACCGAAAACACTTGTGTAGAGTGATGACTCTACAATTGTGCCTTATGAGTCCTGTCTAGAGCAACTCCCTTACCAAGTTCTCAATCTCACTTTTCTAATAGTAAGGGTAACAATAGGGTCATACATTGATTGGTTCCAAGTCATTTTTTAGGAAAATTTGATGCTTATGGTCTCTAATTGGACACAGTCTTTTAGGCTCCTTAAACACCTCTTCAAACTTTTGTAATAAATCTTTCACATCATCAGAAGGAGTCTCACAATTGTTGGAGTTCTCATTATTTAAGAGCTGAAGTGTCACTCCTTTGTTTCCAATCTAGGAACTTTATGCCAATCGCTCCCCTCAACTAGGGTATCTTCAGCCATTTTTAATCAATGAAGACAGCTCCTTCCCCTTGATGATTAAATTTCATATAGAAGGTGAGAAAATCCCATACTATGGGCTCCCATGAGCCTATCCACTATATTCCCAGCAAAACGTCACAACAACCCAATGCCAGAGCTAAAAAATTAGCTCAAAAGTTATTACCTTGAAACTGAAACCTCACACCAGGGTAGGATCCTTCTCCCGGTAGAATGTCTCCATTAGGAATTTGTACTTGGATGTTGGCCAGTTCCAGCCTTCTCCATTTAAACTTCTCAGCCAACCCATAATCTAAGAAATTATAAGTGCTTCCGCAATCAAGTAAAATCACCCCCAGAACTCCATTGATTTTTCTAGTAACCAGCAAGGTTTAAAAGTGAGGAGTGCCTGTAATCGTGTGCATTTAAATCTCAGCTAACAAAATCTCTAGAACCTCAATTTCTGTTAGCTAATGATTGATGAGAACTACCTCAAAATTAGGTTCCTGCAATTCCTCTATTTCCATCACTTCTACCACAAAAAGTTTGGGACTAGAGCATTTATACCTCAGGTTTCACTGTTTGTCACAATTGTAACACAGCGCGTCTCCCTTGTTTCCCTCATTTAAGCTTGAGAGATGTGGTGTTCCTTTATTTCCGGTCTGGTAACGGTTTAATGCGAGCTTGTTGCCCCAAATTGGGAATGATGACTAGTTCCTCAAAGGAGGAAATCTAACCCCGATAGACCTCTTCAAACTCGTGATAAGCGCTCCCTAGATCCTTGCCATACGAAAAGCTTGGTAAAGGCAGGTCTGTCTCAAGAGTTTTACTGGAAACTTGATCACGTCCGTAAGTCCGCCTAAAAAACAATACTTGGTCCGTTAAAAATGGCTTCAAATTGTGTTTTATATATTGCCACATTCAAACCTTGACGGAGCTTCTGTAATTGTTCCATTGAATAAGGTTCGAGTAAATCTTTCCAAATCTTCGAATTCTTAAGTCGCTTAAGCATTCTGAAACTATATTAGCCTTCCCATATAAAATGAAGCCATCAAAATTTTCTAACTTTTAGGATCCTGATAATAATGAAAATATTGTCTGGCCATGAAAATCCACCCCTCCGGATTATTTCCTTAAAAGTGAGAAAAATCAATTCTTACATTACGGTTCACATGCCTGCCTAGGCCCTCTTCTCGTCCGGGTGGAGGTTGTAATTTTGGCTGCATCACCTGCTCTTCTTCGCATTCAATTAGTGATTGTATCCTTGGCGACTACACCACTAGCATCCATTGGAATTTGTATGACATAAGACAAATCAGTTCGGTAAGACCATTCATACTCCTTTTGAGCCACTCAAAGCGCTCATTGCTAAGTTGGTCGAAACATCCAATCAATGGTTAATGAGCTGGTCCAATCCATCCATCTGCAGGTTACCATTGAGACTAATTCTATGAGTTTATTGCATGTTCCCTCGGTCATTGAACCATCCCTGATACCACTTATTATAATTATATTTGTTTTTTCTAGGCTGAAGTGCTAGAGATGGTGATTTCTAGATTACCGTAAGGTGAGAGAATGAAAATTAACAAGCACGGATAGTGATTGCTTCAATTCGAGCAAGAACAAGATCCCTAAAAGGAAGAAAACTAGAACCGGTAATTTCAATTCATAATGCCTAATTTTTTACGTCATACTTATAGATGATTTGTCAATCTTATTCTCCTTTTTAACAAAATATCAGTAAAAAAGAATATAAGAAAGATGCTGAAAACAAAAAGATACTCCTCAATGTTAAGGTGGTTGTTGGCCACGTGCTATCCACATATTGCCTCCATCACGTGAACTAGAGGATGCTTCTAGGAGGCCAATTGAATCTTATTCTATGGCCACCCTAAAGCCACATTACACCTCATCTAACGACCATTTACACTCCACGCTGCTCCAATCACGTGATCAACAAATGCTTCTAGAAAACCACTTGAATCTCATCCTATAGTTACCCAGAAGCAATGCTACATCATCATCTAATACCATCCCTACGCCATGTTGCTTACTCTTTCATGGCCTTGAAATTGCCACTTTGCCTCTGAATTCCTCATCATCTCCATCAGACTTAGTTACCATCATGATGACTCCTGCTATTCCTTCTTCTTCACACCTTTCTGATACTTCGGTTCCCCCGGTTGGAAAACACTATTACGGCTCTTCTCTTATACTTCTCTTCCCAACCTCGTTCTTTTCTTCTTCCATGGAGTAGCCATGACAATCAATCCACCTCTCTCTCTCTCTCTCTCTCTCTCTCTCTCTATATATATATATATATAAACACACACACACACACAAAAAATCTAAAAAATCACCAACCAAAAAAATAAATCTAAAGCCATTACCAAAGAAAGGACTGATTCCCTTCCTATTCTCTTTGTAACCAGATTATTCAACTCATCACAATCAAGGATGCTTCATGGCAAAATCACCCTCCACTGGTGAGATTGATGACCCCTCATTTGAAGTGACATGTTAGGGGGTGATGCCATACGAAAATTCAGGAGTTGTAATACTTTGATAATTCAGTAAATGGGGCCACTAACAAAATTAATGGGAATAACTCACCCTACAAGGGAATCACTCACCTTGGAGAATATAGTTAAGAAATCACTCACCTAAGGATTGGAAATCACTTACCAATAGGATACCATCATATTCCGATAGTCTAGCGAATCATTTACATAAGGGCTAAGAATCACTCTCCAACAGACGCTGGCACACTGTTCCAATGGAGGATTAACTCTCACATTTTTTAGAACTTTTTTATTCTCTCCCCTTCACATTAACTAAAGCCTTCCTTTTACAAAAGGTGTGGGAAAAACACTAGGAAAGAAAGAGAAGTTTATTGGAAGCCTTTAAATTTGTTTTGGGAAGCTTTAACTTTTAATTCTTCTTTGTGAGGCCTTGATGTCAAAAATGGGTAGCAAGGCCGCATCATTCTCCTTCACTTCAAAAAGACTCATCCTTGAAATGGACTTGGAAAAAACCTGCTAATTTTTTATTCTCCTTCTGCAGATCACTCCTTTGCTACCACTTGATGCAGCTCAAACTTTAGAAAGAATAGTACTTCTATAATTTCAGTAATAGGAGCCACTATAAAATTAAGGAGAATCGCTCACCTCATAAGGGAATATGACTAAATTTTGAACAGTCTATTTAGTGGATCACTTACCTAATGGCTACAAATCACTCACCTGAGTACTATCAAACTATGGCAGTCTACTAATGATATCACTTACCTAAGAATTGTGAATCACTTACTAACAGAGGACTAAAACTCTAATGGAGGATTAAATCTGACATTATTTAAACTTTTTCACTCTCTGTCCTCTTACATTCACTAAAGCCCTCTTTTTATAGAAAAAGGTGGGAAGAAGAGTAAGAAATAAAGAGGGGTTTATAGGGGGGCCATTAATTTTGATTTGGGAAGTTTTGGTTTTTAATTCTTTGTTGGGAAGCCTTCAATTTTTAATTCTTCCTTGAGAAGCCGATCCTAGGAACCTTCCATCTTGGAACCCATTATTTCTTTAAATGAGCCTTAATGACCAACATAGGTGGCTGGACTGCGTCAGGGGGGATTCAAACCTCTCAATTGATTTTTGTGTTGGTGTTGAGGAGGAGCTTCACTTGATAATCTACAGTCCGGCACTACAGCTAAAAACCTAAGATGGAATGCGATATGTTATATATGTTTAGCTATTCAATCACTTCCATTTGATGCGCTCAGAGACTTCATACCAGTCAAAAATTGATCCACCAATGCTTTAATTTCTGTACACAAGGCTGGATTCAAACCATGGAAACAATCCATATGCAATGCAATGCAATGCAAAGGTAAGGTTCCCCACACCTCACAATGTGAGAAACTTGTACATTAGGCCACCTATTCCAGGACTCAAATTCAAGAGATCTTTGATCATCATGGTCACAAGAAGACTGAAGTGGTCGGAGCTTGTTTTAATGAACAGATGCATTACACTTGTCTATGAGGATTGTGTAATCAAAGACACCAGTCCATCTCCATTAAGCTCTCCATCAATAACTCAGAATAGGTATTTTCTTGATAGAACAAAATAAATCTTTGGCCGATAATTATCGGTATTGAATCTTTTCAATACTAATATTTCCTAATATCACTAAAAAAATCACAATTTATCATTGTATCAAATATATCCCGATATATTTGACCATATTCCCTGTTAGATTACGAGTTTGATAAACATTTTAGCATATGCATAATTTCACTATGATATGTCTGACATCAATATGACTACGACCAAGACCAATACCAATGTCAAAATTTTCATCCATGCTTGATAGTGAAAAGTCAGGACATATCAAAGAACGTCTGAAAATAAATGGTAAACCTACAAGGGAAAAAATGAAAGAACGGCAGGACAAACTCCTCCACAAGCTGTTTTGTAAAAGAAGTTGAGGCATCTCTATCATTTGACAGTGGTAGGATCCTGAAAGAGGAACTTGTATCACAGCATTGCATGATGTCAAAATTGTATCCATCCTTACTCATGGATACTGCTCACAATTTAAATTCTCAGTTTCTCATTCCCAGCCTATTGAGAGTATATATTTCCTCATTCTCAGATAACTCTACTTCTTGGGTCGTTCATTTTGGAATGATGATCACATGATTGGTTCATAAAATACTTTTCATCCTGCTTAACCACTTCAGGTAGGGACAGAGTATCTGGAAAAGGCACAATTTCATGTACTTCATCCTTGACTATATGTTGACAAGGCACAGTGTGTCGCCCATATGTGGTAGGGAGTCCCCAGGATGATTTCTAAGTCCCCAAAGGACAATGAAATGGAACATCTCAAATAAATGTTCATCACACCACAAAAATAATCAATTCCAAACCGGATTTTGCCGCAGTATTGAGGAATATCGGCATTGGGAGGCCTGAGACCGATATACATTAGTTGATATTTCATTCCACAATACCACCCTCAATACCCATCAAGTATAGTCAACACCCTCAGCACAACATTCATCAAGAAACCTTAAGAACAAGCACTCCCATCAGGTACTAAGATCTCAATGAGTAACTCAAACCTACCTCCACAAATTTAAAAAGAAATACCTTACATCCAAACTGAAGCACCAAAGTTCTGACATTCCCTCTCCAAGCTTAATCAACAAATACAGCAGTTACAGTAGTACAAAGCAAGCTAAAGCTCTGTCAACCACTTCATCTCTATTATTTTGACAAGATTATTTGATCATTCCATCAACTTCCAAGAGCTCAAACCAAGGGAACCTCCTCAGTGTCACTAAAAGCACGAGGTGCAAAGGCGCCCACATGCAAGGCATAGGAGCAAGCCTAATGGAAGGGATGCACCATTTATGAAATTCATTACTAAATCTAAAATATTGTCCTCAAGATACTCAGAGCACACATTAATAATTATCATCACCACCAAACAAAAGTTTATTTTTTTTTTTCCTTAGCTTATATGATTAAATGATTTCTTTATTGTTATAAGTCTTCTAAGATAAATCTTCCTCATTTACAAGCTCCGATGAATTAGTTTTTAGACATTTATCGGTCAATGTTTAAATCATATCCTTATTTATTGAAACAATTTTAGTCACAAAATCCTTTCTTAAAAAACCGTACTCAAATGCAAATTTATCATTATCACTATAGTCTTTATCCGTTATTCTAAAGAATCACTCATTACTTTCATCAATACCAATATCACAAATCATCTCATTATTTACTCAAATAATTTGTCACAAAATCCTTTCTTAAAAAACCATACACAGATGCAAATTTATCATTATCACTATAGTCTCCTTTCATTCTTCTAAAGAATCACTTATTACTTTCATCAATGCCAATTTCACAAATACCATGATCACATTAAAAGGAACAATTAAATATAATGACAAAAGAAAAAAATTAAATTTTATTTTCTGAGATAAAAGGCTATGACGCACTCTAAGTGCACACCCTGAACATTGAAAAAAGGTGCAAACTTTAGAGTCTAGTGCACGCCTCTCAAAAAAAGACTTGCCTAGATATGTTGAGCACGAGATTTGAGCCCTGTGCCTAGGCGCATTTGAGACTTGCCTTTAATAACACTGCACCAGCTAATGGAAGAGGAAATTTGAAAGTTATGCTACATATCCTAATAAGTCCAGGAAATTTGAAAGTATTCATCTGCCAGCACCATCACCAGTGAAGGAACAACATTGACACTGAATACAAAGCTCAGAGAATATTTCAAGGACTTTTGAAGTGGGTGACAACTGGTATTCAGTCCCTAGCCCCCCCCCCCCAAATGACGTTCACAAAAATTGCAAAAAAAAAGGTAATCCACAGTACAAATACAAGGACAAAAACAAAAAGAGAAGGAAATCTTTTTTTCCTGCAAAACATAAACTTCCTGCAAACAAAAGAAACCAAGGACAAAAAGATGAATAGAACACAAGTACACGCCATAAGCATGGCGCAGAACAGGTGATCCCTTAAGCAATTGGGAGTTGTTATAGTCAAACTGAATGTTTTTCTTTTTTCTAGCTCCTACTACCACCCCCGAAAACAAAGGGGAAAAAATCAGAAAACAAGAAATTCAAGCTGCTGTTCAACTAGAAAAAGAGGGTCAGCATGAGGCACAAATTATCAAACAAAACTAAAGTTAATTTTACATTACATACCAAAACATAAAAAATTAACTTTCACATTCCTCCCGCAGGACATTGATAAGTTATGAGTGCAATGGAATTCTATCTACAAGTCAGAGCTGACTCCACTTTTCTCAAGTAAAAGAAAAAAAGAGGTCACGGACACAAACTATAATAACAACTCATTTCCTTTAAAATATCCTTAACACATTCGTCCCAAAGTGACCATCAAAACCATAACTGCAATTAATGCTCATATCATGACAAAATTCATAATTTCCACAGGATTTATGTGGACGTAATAGTTGTTATCTCAAACTTGAGAGAGAGCAAACAGCAAGCAAGGATGCATGTATCCAAAGAAACAAAACCACTCACAGCTATAACAGGACCCCACAAGCTAGCAACGGTCAGTAAATTATTATTATCTGCCAGAAGAAGCATGTGTCAGTAAAAGCCATTGCAATAATCTAAGGATATGAAATTGAGGACTAATGATGCTGTTGGGATCAGTTTTCCAGTAAGCAAATCAATGCCCATGGTTACTGCCCCACATCATACACTAATAAACTGAATATGTTTGAAATTCACTGCTGAAGTTTACAAAACTTCAAGAACAGGACTACAATCTTAAATTAAGCATAAAAATATTTCACATCAAAAATGTAACAAAGACAAACATTTCCATCAGTATGTAATTACTTTTTGCATTTAGTATACCAAAAGGTCTTGATCAGTATCCTAAAAAAATTTAGAACAGAAATACATTTATACAACAGATACGCCTACTACTGCATACCCAGCATCTTGAACCTATAACCCATGAAATTAATAGAACAGCAATATCAACAACGAGAAAATCCATTCAATTACAAACATCAAGAATGAATTGATACAATTTGAAGGGTGACGAACAATGTATCTTTAGAAAGACAATAACAAGGAATTTCAGATCTCAAGGGGAGTAATAACCTGATGGGGGATTCTAGGTAATTGCATTTAAAGAGCACCCAAAAAGAGATTTCAGTGAATAAAAATGGAATGTACAATGCTGGAAAGAAGCTTGATGCTGCAGCAGAGAGGTACAAGAAAAAGTGCAAGCTAAGAATGAATTGTCAAGTGTAAACACATTCAAGATGATGTAGCTTACTGCATGCCTTTTACTGATTAAAAAGCTTTGGTGGATGAGACAACAGAGGGTGTTAACACTAAGTTGGAAGGTTTGAGAGATACTTTAGAAGCTATAGGTTTTAGGATTAGTAGAAAAAGATTAAATGTATAGAATGTAAGCTTAGTAACAATAAAGAAATAGATGATGACAAGATGACGGTAGAGACTAAATGTTTACCAATCAGGGATTATTTCCAATATCTTGGATCAATGGCTTAGAAAGATAGGGCAATTGATAAGGATATAATTCGTCAGATTAGATTAAAGCAGGAATGATGAACTGAAGAATGCTTCGTGGGTTATATGCGATTGGAAAATGTAATTCAAACATATAGAAGAATATTATAAGATAGCTATTAGGCTGGCAATATCATATGGAGCAAACTGTTGGATGGTTAAATTCAAACTTGTGCAAAAACACTCAAGGAAATGAAGATTTTAAGATGGATGTGTAGTCATACAAGAAAAAATATGATTCAAAATGGTATTATATAGAACAAAGTAGAGCTGTTACCCATGGAAAAATGGGAGCAATATTTAAGAGGTGGTTTGTTCATGTGCAGAAAGACTGCAAAATGCACCTAGTAGGACATGGAAGAAGCAGAAGAAGATCAAACGAAGGTTTGAAGGAAACCATCATGCATGATCTTCCACATTTATATTTTGTACAGAATACACTCTACACAGAGCTGATAGAGGTGAATAATCCATGTAGACAATGCTGCAATAAGAAAAGGCTAAGTCTGGTTTGGTTCAGATTGGTCTGGTTTGGTATGTTGATTCATATTTTATTGCACGTGAATTTAAAGCAGGACAGTATTTTATCCCATGGAATTAAAGCAACATAGTGTCTCCATGATTTTACAGAGAGAAATATCCTATTCAACAAAACATTTGGGGAAAAGGATGTAGTTGTGCTTACGCTTTGAGATCAAATCATGCCATGAGTACTGCAAGGATGGAAGCTTTACAATAATTCTGGTAGGGTTGACTAGTGGTTTAATCTGCAAAAAAAACAACAAATGAAAGTGAACTATATAATGGCAAACAAGGACAAGTTGCAAAAATAAGTGATCAATAATAGAAATGATAACCAAACATAAGATGCAACAACGTAAAACAATTTCAACAAGTAAAAAGTTACTTGCCTGGAGAAAGTATGCAAAAGTGAATTTGCATATTAAGATCACCAGCCAAAAAAGGACATACCTGCAGCATATTGATACAAGACAGGCAATTAGCAAGATAAATCTAGTTACCACAGAATCTCGCAACATTAGCAAAGCAGTTCTAATAAGATTGTCAATTGTTTTGAATGCCCTCAATTGATAGTTTCCACTCATTAAATAGAATATTTATTGCCCTAATTAGAACAAAGTATAATTTTACACCTTTTAAAATTATAACTCTAATTATAACAATTATGATCAATTACAATAAATTAGAATTATCTAATTAAGATAAATATATATACAATATATAAATATATACATTCTGCAAATCCAAACAAATTATATGTTATATCAAATTGACATCCCCCGTCAAATTGATGCTGGCTGATCAAAAAGCATCAATTTGCCCACCATGAAATGATGTTGTTGGAGCAAGAGAGCTTTAATAAAAACGTCCACTATTTGAACATGGGAAAATGTGAGGAAAAGTGATCATATATTGATCAAGTACTATACGAATATAATGACAATCAATTTCAAAATGTTTTGTGCATTCATAAAAAATGGAATTGGTTGCAATTCGTATAGCATTAATGCTACCAACATGAAAAGTGCTTGTAGTAAGCTGGTGAATGCCAAGTTTCCCCAGTAAGCCCCGTAACTAAGCGATTTCCAAGAAAACTGAATATATAGCAATCACTCTAAATCAATGGAGAATTCTGATATTTGAGCTTGTTTTTTACTCTTCCAAGAAATAAGAACTATACCAAGAAATACACGCTAGCCAATAATGGAATGGTGAATATTGGTACAACCCGCACAATCAACATCACTAATGTCCTATAAACAAAGAGAATTCTTAGTTGGAAAGATTAGTACACGACCCAAAGTACCCTTCACGTAACGAATGATCCGTTTTACTACTACAAAGTGTGAGTATCAAGGTAACAAAAGAGATATTAGGTCAGGTAATCGTTAAGTAATTCAAACTTTCTACCAATTGCTAATACATAGATGGATTAGGTAACAAGTCTCCGCCCTTCTATCGAACCTTCAAATTAACCTTTATTGGTATAAGAGCAAAGTTTCCATTGTGAAGACGGCCAGTAGGAGTGTGCTGTAACACAAGACTAAGAAAATACTATAGCAAACCAAGATCTTTTATCTAAAACGAAGTCTCAAGGCAATTTTGCAAATGTTCAATCAATTGAGGTCAAATCCACTTATAATAGTATCATCCAAATAGACAAGAAGTAAAACAATTCAATTACTACAAACAAAAAGAGAACAATTATATTGACTCTAAATAAAGTCGAACTGAAAAAGACACGTACAATTTTTTTAAACGACGCTCAAGATGACTTCTTTAAACCATATAAGAACAGTTTAACTTATATACTTTGGATGAGTAATGAGTGAACATATCGGAAGGTGAAGTTATGTAAACTCTTCCTTTGAATCCCCATGAAAGAATGCATTTTTTACATCATATGTCAAAGTAGCCATCTTATTGAAGTAATAATGACCATAATATTATGCACGGTAGTCATTTCGGACACTAGCGTAGAAGTTTCCTCATAATCAAGACCATATTTATGTTCTTCACCAAGTGTCACCAAACGAGCTTTATATCTATAGAGAAAGCCATCAGGCCATAGTTTAAGTGTATAAACCCATTTGCATCCAATATGTTTAATTCCAAAGTGACACCGCAAAATATTCCAAGTATGGTTGTCTTAGAGAGCCTAAAACTTGCCCTACATAGCCTGTTGCCAACACTTTGGAGTAAAGGCCTGAGAGTAAGATGAAGGTATAATAATAGTATCCATGATTGCTTGGTGAACTATATGAGAGAATATATACCTATCAGGAGGACAAATAATCCAAGCAAGCCGTCTAGGTTGAAGTGCAGCGAAATCAAACATTAGTTCTAGATCATGAAGTGGATGTGAAGAACAATTCTAATATACAAGTCCAGGTTCAAATCGGTGACTTAAATCAAGCAGGTCATCAAAAGTCGGAAGAATGACGGGAATATATTCATGTATGTTATGAGAATGGAAATAAGATACGATGCAAGGAAAACAACATGGTGAAAAATACAAAATCTGCTTGCATTAGCATTAAAACAAACGCTTTGGGTGTATTGTTATATCCAAGAAATGCGCACTTCACCGCTTGAGGTCCATGTTTGTGACGTTTAACTGGAGGTAAGTAGACAAAACAGACACAACCAATTGTATGCTGAAAATGATAATTGGGTTCCATTACAAACAAATGATAATATGGGAATTGTAAAGCAACATTTGTGATGGTAAGCGATTAGCCAAAAACACAGATGTAAATAAAGCTTCTACATAAAATTAAGAAACTACAGGTGATTCAAGTAACAAAGTATGAACAAAATCCAGAAGATGACAATTTTTATGTTTAGGAACCTCGTTTTATTGGGAAGTGTAAGAACAAGAACATTGAGATAAAATATCTTTCAAGTTCAAATAATTCTAAAAGATTTTGAACATATATTCCTACCAAAGTCTAAACGTAAGATTTTAATACATGACAAGAATTGTGTTTTGAGATAATCAGTAAAGTTCTAAAATACAGGAAATACTTCACCTTTGGAGTGAAGAAAATATATTCAACTGAAGCGGCTATATTCATCAACGAACGTTACAAAGTACTTGTAATTAATATGAGAAATAACTGGACTCACAGCCCATACATTGGTATGAACAATCTCAAACTTGTGGAAGCATGGCTACCAAGCAAAGTAAAAAGTAAAGCCATGCCTTTACGAAATTTGTAAGAGATACATTCGCTTGGCTCATAAATAAAGGAATCTTTATTGTCTAAATAACCATGTCATATAAGATAACTCAAAATGCTAGAATTGGGATGTCCCAATCTTTTATACTATACATTACTATTATTTATGACAATAGTACAAGCAAAAAAACAAAAGTAGGAATAGAAAACCGGAGAGGAAATAAACACCCCACTTTAGGCCCCTTTGCAATTACTTCCCCTTACATTTGATCACACAAGACAACTATTACAATCAAAGCAAATTTCACATTATTATCGACTAATTGTCCAACAAAAATTAAACATATAAATAATTCTCGAGATACAAAAGCATTATCAAAGGTAGATCCCAAAATTTTAACAGCAATGATAGGAAGTGAATTATGATTGGCTACCAATATATATTATTCAACCTCATACTTACAAACATTATGTAAAACGTCTATAGTACCTATCATATGATTTGACGCCACTGAATCAAGTAACCAAGAAGAATTAACCAGTTTTTGCTTATTTTGTAGTCTAAGAGCAACGAAACTAGAGACTATTATTTATTGTACAATCTTGGGACACAGAATGTGAAGTAGTAGATGTTTGAACTGGAAGAGCCGACACACCAACTGAAGCAAAGTGGACATTGGTATGAAAGGCTTGAGCTTGTCTATTTTGAGATCAAATGCCCCAATCTTCAATAATGTGCCCCCCTTTTGCAATAATTACACAACTTCCAACTACAAGTCCTTACAAGCTACCCATAATCCTTAGAACTATAGCACTAAATCTAAGATTTGAATTTTCCTTGCCGCTAAGCATCACATGCCAAATTAACCATCTTAGAAGGTGACGTATCTTGTGCCATGTTATTCTAAGTGACCAAGTGTTACTCTTCTCAAAGAAATTCTCCCAAGCATACAACAAGAGATGGGACAGGACTGAAATTAAGAAGACTAGCTCGAGTATGCTCAAATTCAGTAACCAATTTCATTAAAAACTAATCTCCTAGACTTTTCATATAAATTTCTTATAGTGCCACAAGATCCTCCTTAGGAGCTTTAGAACGAACAATCTCAATATAGTCACTCCATAAATTAAGAAATCTAACATAAAATTATTTAATAGAAAGATCACCTTCTCTACAACTAGCAATTTCTAATTTCAATTGAAATTTTCAAGCATTATTTTCTAATTATTGATGCACCGGAGATAGTCTTATATTTCCTTAATAGTTGTGAAGCACCAGAGATTATTTACCACGTGTGGTTCAATCGATTCCAACAACCATTACATAATATGAATATTCTTACTCTCCCATTGATTACGTTTCTTTATTTCAATAGGGATTGTGGATGACATCTAAATGATTCCAAAATTCTTTTCTCTTTATGAGAATTTTAATTGAAACTCTCAAGCAGAGTACTATTTTTCGTCAAAACAAATAATTGAATTTTCTCCTGACAAAAGAAAAGTATAAGTAATACCCAAGTGAAAAAAAAAAAGAAAGAAAAAGGATAAATCTTGAGAAGCAAAGTCACAATATATCTCGTAAGCAAAGAAGAAAACAATTCCTTGTTCCTTCATGTGATACCCACATGTTGAAGATGAGAAAGCAAATAGAGAACAAGACAATATGCAACCAAAGAAGCTAAGTCATAGTATTTCTATCTTCGGAGGCTTTGTTTATCAAAGAGAGAGAAGTCATAGTATTTCTATCTTCAGCGGCTTTGTTTATCAAAGAGAAAGAGAGAGACTTACATGATGGTGCTCGAAAATCTTGCCAAAAATAAAAGAAAGTTCTTCTTTTGACTATTTTGACAAGATAAAAAACCTCCATGAAAATGGGTAACTAGCACAATCATGACATTCTTCCCAAAACAACCCAACTCGATTCTTCTTCACCAATCAATTACAATCCTCTAGTCGACTTCCTTTGTCATACCTAATCAGTGCATCAAAACAAAGCAACAAATCGGCACAAACTGTAGCTGGAAATCACCGCAGATTGCACAAATCAAAAAGAGAGAACAGGTAACGTCTCCACACTACTCTTCAGATTTTCAAGAGAGAGATATATGCCTAGCAACGCACCTCAAATATAAGAGAGAAACGCCTGAATGGAATTCCTCCTAGCAACTAAGAACGAAGAGTCTGAAATTTTCCAGAGTCTTATGTATTTAGGAATAACATTCAGATAAAGCCAAGAAATTTCAGAAGCACTGATTCAAAGGTATTGGCTCTGACACTATGCCAATTGTTATGATACCCTCAATTGAAAATTTATTCTCATTAAATAAAATATTTCTTACCCTTTTATACCTTCCTAAATTACAATTCTAATTACAGCAATCATAATCAATTATAATCAATCAAAATCATCTAATTAAGGTAAATATATATATATATATATCCTACAAATACAAAAAAAATCCTGTATTATGTCTCATTGAAAAAGGTGTCATCACAACAATATCAACTTGGAAACATTATGGTATAGAGAAACTAATGTGCTCAAAAGTCAAACCATATTTATCTTATCAGACTGCTCACCAAACAATATCATCACAATGATACCAACTTGAAAATATGACAATAAAGAGAAACTACTACTCTTGAAAGCCAAAACTGTATCTATCTTATCAGACAGCTCCCAAAACACTTCCAACCGGTATCACACTTACATAATTCCATGATATGTTTTCAAATAGAAGGGATGCATATTTTTACTATAATCGAAGCCAGCTCGACCATATAATCCAATAAAAATCAGAAGTTTATTCGTTTACGAGTAATAAGCCCTACCTATAAAAGCACTTCCATTATCATTAAGCAAAATCTATTTCTTTGAAAACATATAACCCAAAAAAAAAAAAAAAATTACTGAAACAAGTTAATACCATCCCCAATCAACAGATGATCATAGCAATGGTTCTTTAAACCTAAAGTTTATCCATCAGACTAAATCTTATTCCTCCTTCACTAAATCAAATTCCTCCTCCACCCAGCAATTCAGAATGAGATTAACAAATCAAAACATAAAGTATAAATTTCTTTGGAGTCTCTGTCAAGGAAATGAAGTGGCATAGTTGTTTCACAGTCCCAGGTTGGAATGATTTATTTGAAGAGATGTCAGTAACAATGACGACATGACTCAAGTGATGTGTCACAGTAAATACAGTGGAAATTGATTGTGCAGTGCTTAAGATTTCTCCAATCCAGACCCCCCCACTCCAACTCGAGGATCCAAAGGTTTCATCCCCAACACTAGGGTAAATAAAGGTTATCAATCAAATCACTCCTATTTACAGATTCAGTCAAGGAAATCACGTTTGAAGTTCTCTAGAAATTCCGTTGCAATCGACATTATTTTCAGTGTTGAATGGAATTTGTATTTGTCATCACTTAATCAGGTATATCTACTGGTGTTAGGACTTGTTCCAACATCAAGATAGACAAATAATTAGCTTTAAATGCAAATGCTCCCTTTGTCTTCAAAAGTTCTATAGTCCATCTCTTCCATACACTAGACTACAAAGCAAAAGCAGCCATCCTCAAAATCTCTGATCATTGCCTTTCCTTTAAAATCCCAGGAACAATATCAGCTAAATTGTAATAGATGGTTATACCAACTACAACCAGCCAGAGGAAAAACAAAATGCCTAATAATTCACAATGTAGTGAAGGAGAAAAGGTAAGGCAAAATTTGATTCCACCTTTTCCTTACAAAAGCGTCGCCTTTTTTGGAATGGTGAATAATTTTTTATTAAAGAGTGCCAAGTTGAAACGCAGACAAACAAACATGTACAATACACATTATCTGTCTAAAAACTTCTCTTCCTACTCTGCCAAGCTAGTAGCTGAAGTAGTGTTGTCAATGGAGCAAGGCACATCATGTCACAAAAGGTAGCTGAGGCCAAGGTGCAAGGCACAGGAACTCTTGGAAAACCCTAGTCGGAGGAAAGCCACAAAACTATGGAGGAGATGATGCAAGCACTATTGGAGATTTTTCTGCACCATAGCCCTGCTTCATGAAAATCTTGTCTAGAAGTCCTGCCCCTGCTATTCAATCACATAGGTGGGCTTGCAAGCTCATTTTATGCAATCTCTAAGACATAGCAGGATTATTTGATAGAATCCTAACTCACCAATGCTTAGAGCAATCAACAGGACCGTTACGATCAGAAAGGAAAACAAACCGTTCCATTTTTTAACAAGTGACCAAGGTGGAGTTCTCAATATCACAATGATTCATGTACAGTAATCATTGGGATAATTCAGAGGAAAAAGGACGAGCTGGAACATGGTGGCAAGAGAGCAGTAATGAAGACTAATCTGTTTCCACCATGGTAGAACTAGGCATACATGGAATAAGTTTTAGCAGTTACATGGAAAACCTGCTATAACTCCTAACCAAATGTTGCTCCTCTTCTTCAATAAGAAAAGCACACCACACCACACATCTCTCAGTATCTCTCAGATCATTGATTCCAGTGCCTTTGATCACATGACTGGATCTAAGACATCCATTCTGATTATCAGCCAAGCACGACAATTCCGATCGTTATTCAAGTTAACAGCTCATCTACTAAAGTTGACAGGGTAGCTCCACTTATCTGAAGCAGACATTACGTCTTTCACGAGTTCGCTACTCAGCAAATTTTCCAATTAATCTTCTATCCATTTACAAGTTTACTCCAACACCATAATTATCGTATGATATTTTTTCTTCATTCTATATTTCAGAATTAAGACAAAGAAAATTACATGTAGAGGTTGCCATGAGTCAAGGGGTCTCTAAGTTTTTATGAAGAACAAATCAGGTGGTCCATTCTTATGCAACTTCTACAACCTATTGACATTCATTCTAGGATGGGTCATCCCAAGATGACCCATCCTACATTGTCCAAAAAAGTTATGTCCATCTATGAATTGTGCACATAATTTGTTTTTTTTTTTTTCAATTATGACAGTTTGTTAAACACCATTATTGGTCATATTACCATTGAGTACATCTGCATGCCGCTACCTCTTTCAAGATAGCACACTCAAATATTTAGGAACCTTGTCCATTTTCATCTAAAATGAAACTCCATTATTTGATTACCTTTAATGATGATTATACACAGTTTACCTAGTTATATTAGATAAAAAATCGTTCAAAATTCCATTCAATTTTTCGCAAGCTTTATGCTAAAATTAAGACCCGATGTCACAATGGATGTGAATATTTTTCTACCTACTTTCAGCCATTCCGATCCCAAAATGGAATTATTCATAAGTTATCACATCTTGATACATCCCAAAAGAATGGATTGGTCGAAAGGAAGAATAGGAATTTGATGAAGGTTATTATATTTTTCTTATTCTAAATGGGCGTTATAAAGATGTTTCAGAGTGGGGAAGTACTTACAGCTTGTTATCTTATTAATAGAATTTCATTAGTTGTCCTTCGGGGATATTCCTTATCATATATTATTTCCTAGAAATCCATTACATTCACTTTCCAAGAAGATTAGCTATACATGTGATGTCCGCAATATTAAGCCTCAATTGATTATACTCGATCACAAGTCTCTACATTGTATTTTTTTTTGGATACACTTAAATGGGGTAACAACGTTTCTCTCCTTAGGATGTTTTCTGATATCCTCTAATGTCACATTGCATCAATCAAAACCTTTTTACCAAATGTCTCCATCAAGTCCATCACAGAGCATCTCTCTCAATAATGATATTCTTATTTATGAGATTACTCATAAGGTTGTATCATCTTCCCCTGTGTCTTTGCCACTCATACCTCATTGTCTTCTTGTCACTCAGACATATATTTGTGATCCTCATCAAATGTTTGATTTCTCACTATTGTGAATCCTAAGTCGGCACCTCTATAGCTTGTTCTTCCATACGAAGATACTATTTTTCATACTTAGAAGACCAATTTAGACCTTCTAATTGCATCACAAAAGGTCATTGTAGTTGTCCTCCGTATCCCTCATTTGCTACAATATCATATGTTGATGTTTCAGCTTCTAAATGGGCTTTTGTTTCCACTTTGGATTTTATTTGCGTACTTCAATCAATGCCAAAGGCTATTTCTCATCTTTGTTGGCAGAAAACTATTAAAGAAGAGACGGCTACCCTTGAGTATAATCACATATAGAATCTTGTTTCTTTGCCTCCCAGGAGGAAATCCATTAGATGTAAATGGGTCTCCAAAGTGAAAGTCTATCCAGATGGTTATTTAGATTGGTTGAAAGGTTGTTTAGTGGAAAAACAGTACTCAAAAAGATACTTCGCAGAAAACAAGCCCTACAACTACTAATCTACCTTGCCATCACAAACAAAACTTGGCTGGGAAAGAAGATTCACAACCCACCTTAGATACTGACTATCCTCATATCAACCTTCAACACATAAACAAATTCAATTACCACCATGCACATCACCGTCAACTACATTCTCATTTCATCTCTCCGTCCCAAAAATTAACCACACCATTATTCAAAACCTTTCAATCTTCGAAAAGAAAACATTAACGTTGATCTAAATGGTTTTGTGGAAATCCAACATTTCAAAATTATAGATAGCCCATGAAACAGAAGAAAGGATATTACTTGAGAATGAAAAGAACAAAGAGGTAACCAAAGAAAATGAAAGTGAAGACAGGAAGGAGAGGTTTACTCCAAGTGTAGGAAAGGACAATGCAACAGGTAATATGATGATCCTAGAGGACAATCTGCATTATAATGAGGCTGATTTGACTAAGAATTTTGGCAATGGTAAAGCAAGAGAAAGTGAAAAGAACCAAGCACAACATATTTATTCACTGTCAAACGATCATCCAACTCATGGAAAGGGTTGGCAGAGTAAAAATAAAAACACAAATAAGCATATGGAAGTAAGCTTCAACAAGATATTTTTAAAGGAAGCAATGATATGGAGAGTTGGAGATTGATTTTGATATGAGACTAGCGATGGGAGAAATAGTTTCTTGAGTTGCCTGAATTTTAAAAATCTCAAAAGGAAGGAACAATAAATTTTAGATTTTGGCAAAAGTGAGAGATTTCAATGGGTCCAAATGAGACATGGATTTTTAGAAGTTTGGAAAACGACTGTCATATTCGATTCAAAGAGCACTTCTTTCGTTGAGAATTCTTCATTATCTTTCGTGTGAATTCCCTAGCAGTGAATTCAAAGAAAACCCTATCTATTCCATCTCTTGAACCCCAAAGAAAACCCCATTCTCTTCGGACTCCACATCTCTTTTGACTCTATATATGTGGGCATCTGACATCTACAAGGCTTCACCCACCCCAGTTACAGCAATTTTTTCTATTGCGCTTAAAATCATGATTTCTATTAATATTTTATGTGTTTTTCTTTATGGTTCCTATGGAGGAACTTAAGGACCCTAAAAGGGCTGGTTCATCCCATGGGGATAGGCTGGGGGCAGGCCCATCTATGCTGCGGCACTTCTGACAGAAGTTGGGGTGGAATCAAGCTTTGCCATCAAGGGTTAGGCTTTTAGCAGGATGTTAAAACCTAAAGCCTTGGTCGCATGATGCATCATTGAGAAATGGTCGATTGGTTAAGGTCAAGGAAGGACAATATGCATTTACTTGACTAGAATTTCCCAAAGTGGCCCCATAAGCTCAGTGCATAATTCAAATCCAAGTCCAATGCAAAGAATAATTATCAGAAAAGACAAACTAATTAGGTGAAGATGAAACTGGTTCAGAGCGTTGGCATAAACGTTGACAGCAACAGGTGGCAGTCAGATTTTAAATCGATTAACCATGAAGAAAAAGAGAGCAAAAGGCAAAACCTCAATCAAGAAGCACAAACCTTATATAATCACTAGGCTTTTCATAGAGACCACGGCCCACAAAGTATCTCTCCTGACAAATGCACAAATATATAAGCAAAAAACATAGAATGTAAAACCTACCTGAATTTTATATTACTTTCATATAAAGTAGGATAAAACAATGATTTTTCGAGTACTATACTTCTTCAAGAACTCTCAAAAGAAAACATACCTGATAAATCCACTTGAAAAATTGAAAAAATGGCTGGTCCGACATTTGTGACAGAGCATGACAAAATGGAAACTTGAGTAGCGCAGCGAACACTAGGCGTACAGCAGCATAAGCACCCAACACAAGAATATACAATCGGAAATAGGATGGATTAGAGCTATGCTTGTTCCTTTCCTCCATGAGCTTCCTACAGCATTTTCCAAACATATCAAAACTTAGAATATGGCGAACAATGTCTACAAAGCATTAAATAACAGAATCAAGACTTACAGATAGACATAGGTGACGAATGCAGAACTGACACCCCACCAAATGAATCTAATAACCAGCCTTGAAATAGCCATGCCTCTTGCAGTAGCATAGGCACCAAACATTAGCAGAACATCCAAAAAACCTGCATGTGAGATTTGTATCAAATGAGGAAGACAGAAAAACACAAGTCACAAGTTCAAAGATACAACACATCAGTTTCATACTCTCAACGAAGTTCATAATGGCAAAAGTTGGTCCAATGCTCAGAATGATCTTAAAATTATCCAGGTTAGTAGGTAGCCCGCTAAAGCCTATGATCGTCAAAACCTACAACACCCGAGCATAACAAAAGATATTCAAATTCAGGGAGTGCAAATTCAGTATTTGGAAGGGTTCAGTATGCAAGTGACAAACCTGGAACATTATGACCAAAAAGATCCACATGCGATGAAAACTGCGGTACAAGTGAAGGAATGTCCGATGCTCAACAAAACTACTCTTAGATGTCTGTCATTTCACATGTGAAGGGAATTATTTACAAGAATATCCTGAAAAAAGGCAAGCAATATAACAGAAACGTTTCACATCATATGTAATTTCTATAGATATTTGACATTGCAAGAACAATGCCATGATATTAACAATCCTACGCATGTACATCTCAGCAAATGCACACAGATTGGGACACCTCTTCAATTTGGGAGTCCCAAGTTTCTCCCCTACTAATTACTATTGGAGAACTGCATGCCAACTCTTGCAGTCTCGTTATTCTAGTGTCAGCAATAGGATTTTGTTTTCACCTTCTAAAGACATATAAAACATGTGCATGGAAAGCATGGCAACCATCTTGAAAGGAACAGCAAGTTTCTTTTCTTCCTTTTTCACTTTTGGATCAGTAGGGAAAACCCCATTGTATAGCTTTTAGTCAATGCAAGACCCCTAGTCCGCTTAAACCACACATATAAAATGTTCTGCCACTAGGAACCGGAATATTAAACATCAAACTTTGGCTTCAACAATTGCAAGGAGTGTAACAAAGGACAAATAGAGAAAAGCTTAGCAGCATCATATTCACCAGGAAACTCAAAGGTATAAACAGCATATGTCAAAGAACATTTAGTAGTTAAGTAAAATCCAATGAAGCTTCGCCTGCAGTATGTTCAAAATAGTTTTCCTAGTAGTTAGAGAAAGTGTACACTACATGGGAATTATCTAAAAAAGGAAAAGGACAGCTGTATAATGTGTATTCATGACACTAGCAAAATGATTTAATAACATAAACCCAAAAAAGGAATAAGATCATCTCTAAAGGAGATAAATATGAGTCACAGAAATAGAATAACAATCTAAGGCACTTCAAATTCCATTTATAGGTGATTTTCCAAGTAAATGCTCAACGATGGAAAACAAAATGTGCATATGGCATTCAATAACAAGTTGATTCCAATCTTAATTAAAATGCACTTTTAACATCATTTCAATATCAGGCTAATCAGGATGCACTAGGAGAGCTACCAGAGCATCTAAGCTTATCAACAAAATGTGTTGAAAGAGATCACTTTTCCACATTAAAGTTTAAGCCAACTTCAATCATCCAAAAACAAAACAAGTCTACACAGACAATGAAAATATTCAAAATAAAATCATATGAAGAGCTATCTCATTTTGAATTTCCAAATCTACAAATGTGAACTTCAAAATTCAAATGTCAAATATAACACCGCTTCATAGCTCAAGGACCAAGACCAACCCTTTTCCGTTTCGTAGGCTTCACTAGGAAGGGTGAATCTTCCTTCATGGGCCATTCCAACTCAAAGCAAGCAGGGGACCTGCAAAGTGACACAAAAAACAGCCTTCAATTTATGTAAGGTAAGAACAATAATTGGCACAAAATAGAAGCATGACAAACCAGAAATATTCATTGAAATCATCATAATTTCTCCATGCCGAATGTGCAGCTCTTCCATCATTATTTCTCTCAGCTTCCTATCCACCCAAAACAAACATGTTATAAGGTCAAGAGCAGATTTCTGGAAACGAGAAAATAGCAACTCATGCCAGAATTATCTGAACAGTATTTAACTAAGGCGCCCATTCATCCATAGAAAAACTTGCATCTCTTTTGTAGTTAGAACAAAATCCTAAAAAGTTATGGAAATTTATCTATTATAAAAATAAGAACCCCAGAAAGTATATGCAAAGAAGTGTCCACAATAAAACTGACAATACATTTTATAGATTTTGAACACAATAGTCCATTGTTCATAATAAATATCAGCCATTATATATTGTTCTTGCCGCCAATTATCCATATTTGAAGGAAGCAGAACAATTATTATACGCCCACAAAAGCCACAACATCATCTTATGATATGCCCACAATACCAAGGATTTAAAAATATGGTCCGTTGATAACTGCTGTCACTCTAATGGTAGGGAACTAAAGCAATAACATATTGACGCCAAATATATAGTGCAGCCAAACTCGATGACCAGGTTGGATATCACCACATCTATCTACCCAACTAGTCATATTTAATCTAAGTAATCCAACTTTGGAATTATGTCTCCCAGTGTGTAATACCTTGCTGAGGCAGAAAAAGCTCAATGAAGATTGTAAAATCATGTTAGCACAACAGTAGGGAAGGGAATTACTGAAGCATGCTAGACAATAGAACATAGCAGTTATAGGGAACGAACAAGATTAACTCCATAAAAAAAACATTCATCTAGCCAAAGCCTTTACTTTTTTTTTCTCTTTTTTCCTCACTTGCTTTCAGGGAAACAAGGCCTTCCTTAACTACAGACATCAAAATAAATAAAAACAAGAAAGAAGATTACCTAAAACCATTAGGCCACATATGGTAGCGCCAGAAACTCAAAATTGGAGATAGAATTTCAAGTCTAATTCTAATCAGTTATTGTGTCAGGCAAAATTGGAATTCTAATTCCATGTCATAATTCATTGGTTAAAAAATAGTGCACCATAGTTCTTTATAATTTTTAGGGGTAAATAAAAAATTGAGATTCTGAGGACAACATTGTCTATATTGTCTATCAATCAAATATGATAAATCGAATAATATATATATATATAAGCCAATATTCTAATAAAAACTACTCTTTAAAAATGTCTCAAAATAATATATATCTATAAAATATTAGCAATATCTAAAATATAAGATTTCTTAAAATCAACCTATATTAGATTTCATACAAAAAAAAAATAGAATTTATATTAGGCTATTTTTTAATTTATTTTTGTGTATGAAATAAAAATTTAACGATATCTTAGTTTTATTTCTCCTCTCAGAACTGTAATTCCTTATACAATCTAAGCAATAAAATTTGAATTATTCTCGATCCCAATTCCAACAAAATTGTTATTAGACTTACATTTTCAAATTCTAATCCCAATTCTACAATCTAAATTGACCCTTAAAGTAATCAATATCACAAATATTAGATAAACATTATTATATCATCCAACACCAAGAATTTTAATATTGTCAAACATGATAACAAAGAGTAGTTTACAGTTCAAAAAAAATTTATAAAAGAAATATAACCAACAATAGTATTCATATGGGTTAAATTCATCAATCAATTTTACATAAAATGGCCCTATTTAAACTAGATTGAACTTTTCAAAGGTTCTTATATTAGCAAAATATATAATGCAGCATTTGGGAAAATATTCATTCAACTATACTTAGCAAAGTAATAAATGATAGTTCGAGAAATATTCCCAAATTGTGATGTAATATATTTCTATCATTTAGTGAAATACATCAATAATCCTAGTAAATTATTCAATATTTAATTCATGTCATGTTTATCCGTGATACAGTACTATAATATGTATATGAAAATAAATAATAACTCATAATTACAAAAAAAAAAATTGGATATATGGTGAGATATTCACAAAATGTCAGGATGTGAAAACATTCTTGGACACATAAGCATGATGAGGTAAACTCATTATGATTGGTGTCAAAGGATAGACCCCTCGACCTGCCTACATTAAGAATTTCTTAAGAACTAAATATATTTCAGGATTATTTTAGGAAATATATTCATGTAACCCACCATCAGAGCCTTTTGATCTCAATTCAGGAAAGTAGGAGTTGGTATCTAGTGGTAAGACCTAAACCCACAACAAAATGCTAAGAAGGCATGAGTAGGTTATGATATTATTAATAGAATCATATAACTATAGTCGTAAGGACCAGAAATACTATTTGCCAAACAAACCATTTACCTTGGACCCACCTGCTTTAGTCCGTGTTATGGCTTGAAGGTTGGCAGCGTCAGTCTCGATGAGATGTTGACTTCCTAAGAATGAGATGATGACTTCCTAAGGTATCCCATTGACTGGGATCATACTTATCTGGTGGTTCTTTGTGCAATGTGTTGTAATATCCTTAATATTTCTAATTTTGGAGATGACATTAATTGTATCATGCATGAATGTAATTAATATTATATTGTCTGAATTGAGAATATTTGGCCCTTAAAAATAATTTAATTCATTTCGATGAAGTTTGAGCACAAAGAGTTGCAACATTCAAGCTAACGTTTGAACATAGGTCAAACATCAGTCAAACAGTTTTCAGACACAAATTAATTTTGTCCCAATTTTAAATATTGATTAGTTGGTTATTTGTCTTGTGGATAAGAATGATCTGAGAGGTTAAGAAATTCAAATTTAAAAATAAAAAAATCAGATAAAGATAATTTGAAATTCAAATTTGAAATTTATCAAAGGGGTGGTAATTCCCTTACAATTTTATAAATAAAAGATACCTTGCCTATTAAAAAGGGAAGAAAGAAAGAAACCAAAAAGCGAAGGCGAAAATCAGGAAAACCAGTGGGGAGAACCAAAAAGGGTGACCTAACCAAGAAAGTCATAATTCTTTGTTTTATCGTCTATTAATTCTTCCTTTAGGAAAACGAAATAATTCTTGCTCATCTAAATATTTCCTTCTTTCAATTCAAGATATGATGTTTATGATAGACTCAAAGTTGTAGAAATTCAAAGTATATGTTCGTTAGCAAGTACAAATTAACATAATTGTTTAATTTAAGGAAATATAGGGATAATTGCATGAAAGCAGAAATCAACATGAATTCAGGTTGTATTTACTCAAATTCGTTTAATTGTTTGGTTATAATTTAAGTACTTCAATAAATAATCCAAGTTACCAACTTATATTTCAAGATTTTGCATGAATTATCTGTAATCAAACTATTTCTCTGCAATTTCTGTCTGGTGTTTGAGGTCTTTGGAACACCACTATATAATCTTGACAATTTATTCACTTTCTGAAATTCAGTCTTGAATTTACGGTTTCAATGGTTGTTCTCCATTATTTCTTGATTTTCAAACTCCTAAAGTGTTGTCTAAGTCTTGATTCATGAGTTTTAAATCGTCGTTCTTTAAATATCTTGAACTTTTACTCGTTGGAAGCCAAAATAACTACTTGATTGCCTATGATGTCCGAATGTCGTTCAAATGCCAAACCTATGTCTGTTGTATTCAACCCAATGTTTGAACGTCAGTCTAGCAGAATGATATCTAAGTCTCTTAAATTCTTGGATTTTGATCCTTGTTTCAATATCGATAAGTTTGTAAAATCATTCTTCAACAAGTGTTACTCATATTTTATAGTTAACGCAAACAAGATTATATGAAAATACTATGAGATTAAGAAATATAAAACCTTAGCATAGTTTATAATTGTCCAATACTGGTTTACATATCCTACAGTTTGAGGCCTTAGTTTTATGATGGGAAACTTACATCATATAACCTGATGGAGACGGCTCAAATGGGCCAGCCCAAAAGGGCGGTCAATCTAGGAGAAGTGTGGCTCGCTGACCCAAAAGACGATCAACGTCCCAGTTGACCAAAAATGACCCTCAAACGGCCAGATTGGCCAAAACCAGATACAGCCCACGATCTCGTTCCCATGCACGAGAAATTACCTGTCCTAACTGATCAAGATTCGAAATATTTTCCCAAATCACGATCTCCCATAGAAAGAAAGTCTCCGACTCAGCGTATATCCCGCAATGAAAACCCCAATATTTACCGTGTGTAGCATCTCTACAAGGAAGAAGGGAATCCCTCCGACCGATCGTGGTTGCCCTAAATAGCGCCGGCATCCCCTCGCTAGATGGAAGGAATCTTCTCCAAGCAGCTGGCAGCCAGTCTTACCGTCCAAGCAAGAGTGGAGAGGTTCTATGGCTATAAAAGGCCCTCAAGACAGACTCAAGAAGCACGCCCTCTTCGGTGCTCAAACTGACACTAGCGATCCCACTCTCGAACGAGTCCACAAGCTCCATTCTCTCTTCCCACCATTTACTCTCTGTCGACCCAATGTCTAATAAAGCCACTTTCCACGGGCGCACCACCACCAGAAGCCGCTCCATGTCGAGCGCCACCTCCAAGTCAGACTCATAAGTCCCATTCCCCGCATCATTCCCAATAAATTCTGTCTTTGCATTATTCATTTCAAATGAAGGATAACTAACTTAAATGTCGGCGGATAAACCAGGGAGCGAATCCCATCGTTTTCCTCTGACATCTTGTCTTTTGTTGTGGTGTGCAAAATTAGAGCCAATGACCATGGAGACTGGGTCCCACGTCTGTTCGGACCGAAGACCCAACTATATCCAAATCCGTCGATAACTCGGATCCAAGACATAAAGTGATAAATGACCAGGAACTGATGGCTTAACCACATCATTTCTCAGAGCAGCCGGCATAATTCTAGAAATATAACATGTTTTTTTGGGAAATTTTCAGAATAATACAATTCCAAAGAAAAACATAAGACCATATATTGTAAGCTTGTTGATCAAGGAATCTTGTATTCAATTCCTAAAAAAGATTTTTATAAATATTTCTCAGCACAGAATATGAAGAAGTGTGCTTGTTATTAATCCAAGTTTCAAGCCAAAAAAAACATCCACATGAAAGTGGCATGAGATTAAATCACTCTTTGGACTTCACCTAATAATCTAAGTTTTTGGGTCTGTTAGTTTCTTGAAAAAGAAAATAAAGTTCTGTTTTCCACATTTCATCACTGATTAATGAGGTTCCCATAGAATGCACATGAAAATGCGTATGAAGTTCCTTTACAAATCTCATTCCTAGAACTCCTATAAAACCAATAGGTTGCAAGGTCCTAGCTTCTAGACAAATTGTACAGAATCTTTTTATACACTCAACAAGCAAACAACAATGAAGACTTACATTCAATTTGATCTTTGAGGATAACAAGTGTCACCATGAAAAATCAACAAGCTGGATTAGATATGCAAACCAAATGTGGAAAAGGAAATTGAAAATGATATGCATATGATCATGTCACTTGGAGTTTTCTTTATTTGCTGTAAAAGGTGGAGATAGAGATCGGTGAAGGAGACATACCAATCTGTTATTTCACTTCATGTCCATTTGATTTGACAGAAAAAATGTCATCTTTTTCTTACAAGCTCTATAGGGCTCCATCTAGGAGATCCCACATCCCTTTTGTCATTTCATCATGAAATAAAACCATAAACAGATGCATGGTAAAGGAGAGTGGAAAATTCCTTTCCCAATCTCTATTGTGGGACAAGTTCCTCGTATAGATCTGTATCCCCTATTTAATGTTTTTTACTCATTTGAAGGAAGCAAATGGGACTTTATTGCACTTCAAATAAGTGGTAGGTTTGAAGTCGAGTAGTAGTACCATAATTCTAAAAGTGGTGTGCCTGGAACGAAATGTCTAGCGAGCTTCCCTGGGTGTAAAGTAGACATGCCGCCTATCTTCTAATAGACGTCCCTCCAGGAATTCCTCAAACAAAGTCAATTAATGTAGGATTCAACCATAGAGAGTTTAGGAAGAGAGCAGGCAACTCTATGAACCAGTCTAAAGAAGATGTCAAAATGGGTATCGCCCTAGTTTGTATGGCCCATGAAATAACAATTGCACAAAGCATATTGAAGGACAAAACAAGCATACCAACAATGTCTATAGGACATCACTTGACCTAGACTAAAAGCAATGGATAACCATGTTGGATGCAACTGATCACTCAACCTCCAACATAATTCAAGGTGAATTGGTTAACATCAAAGGGACCATATAAATAATGATGCTCCATTTGTAACACGTTCATACAGGGTACAGTTTAGAAGGCATTTGACACTAGAAATTATTTGGTTGAAACTTTTAATGCTAATGTATAAAGCATTGACTGTAAATAGCAATTGGATGTTCCTAAAAAACAGAAGTTTTTAGAATGGAAGGTAATCGTGTAATATCAAAGCATTAGTAGAGTTCATGGACAAAGGTCATTGCTGTTTATGATCCAGAAGCTGACAACTTGTACATTGTACCTCCACAGGTATGATACTACTAAGTACAAGTAAAACCCAGCTCTAGCACCTTTTTTTTTTTTGGTATAGAATTTTTTAGTTCCTTCATACTGACAACTTCCTGATTCATTCTGAAAGTACAAAAGGAGATGAACCTACTGGAGTACAGTTGTCAATGTCCATTACGAAAAGTCTAGAAGATTTTGAAAGATGCATTAAGAGAATGATTTCCAGATTGTGTATGCCAGGACGGAAACAGTATTTTTAAGGCAAAAAACGCAGTTATAAGGAGTTGAATGCATTTTTTGCACCCTATGTACATGTGCCCCTTGCGTAGGAGTGTCTCACTTGCTTTACTTTCTTTTTACAATAAACAAATTTAAATAGATTCCTTATAGCGGACATGGAGAATTTTCTTCATAACTTCTGCACAGAGCCATTTAGGGGGCCAAAAGATTCTTTGTTAGAGTTTGCTTGCTCTTTATATGTAAATGGGTGACTATGTTGGTTTGTGCGACACGCTGTACTGTCCAATGTTAATGTTGATTATTTAAAATGCCAACCAACTTATCTTAGCAAGTCTGCAGTAATTTATAGAAGATAATTGATTTTCAGCAACTGATTATTTATCCCACTTCTCATCTTCTGTAACAAGCTTAGAGTGATGTTTTGGTAATAACATCTAGCATATTTCAGTGCCATCTCACTGAATAGAGCTTGTGGATGTTATCGAAAGCAAAGCATAAAATATCAGCTGATTTATGAAGTAAAAATAAAAATTAACAAGTAAGTGCACAGACCGCATGCAATCTGTCATAGATAGGGCATATAATTTGCTTAAGGAAGGAAACTGTGCCATTTTCACTTCTGTATCTTTCATGGGGTTCAGCTTCTCCATGGTCCAAAATGGCATCCAAATCCTTTGCCATCTGTTTTTAAGAGATTAAAACTTTCAACTTCAGTAATACAACAAGAAAATCCTGGATTTCCAATGTTGAGAGAAATATTGAGTGTGCCAAACCTAGACTTAGAAGAGAAAGCTTACTTGGTGAAATATGTAACAAATGCATTCAGGAAGAAAACGAACATTAGCAGCTTCCCCCCAGATAAGAAAGTATAATGAAATCAAGAATATTTTTCGCTCCCGGTTGATTGCTTCCAAACTGCAGAAACAAAACTAAGAAAAATTATCAGTAAGTGATATGGATCAGCATTTCACAATGGCCGCAGTCTGCAAGGGTGACCTGTTCCATGCAATACGTATCCGCAAATATTTGCACCATTTCATGTAGTTCTCTAGCAACTTCAGGAAAACATTGTTGATGGCCTTCTCATCTATTTTCTGTATAAGGTAAAACCTAATGTCAGTGTACATATAGACAAACAGGTTGATCAAGTAATCAACATCTTGGGAAAAGCATTTCCACATAATCCACAACCAAACCCTGGTTGCTGTTTTTAAAGCAATGAGAAAGAATTCATGGGGGCATAAACATGATAGTTAAGAAGTTGGTTCATTTTCCTGTCCTTTTCCTTCGAAAAGCTAAGCCAGGGTTTGGTCAAACCCCGATTCAGTAATCAAACCATGGCAATTCTTCAGGATCTTAGCATGGTGTAAACACAACACTAAGAAATCCACGTCAATCATTAAAAATGAGCTAACATGAAAACCTTGACTAATTTCTCAGTTATCAGCAAAAGAAACAGAATTGAGAAAAGAAAAGAATGTAGAACATGGAGGCACAAGATATTTTCAATCAATGAGATGAGGCAAAAAAAAAGCAAGCAAAAACTAGACAGGATAAAGCCCTCTATGTCCACTGAAAACCACAAGTCCTCCGAAAATAACAAAATGACTGCATAACTCACAATAATTCAAGGAAAAATAACCACAATCACACAAATATCAAACGGCAAAAGCCTGTACTGGAAATTCCTGAGTCATTCAGACTAAGGAAACCACAAGTCCTTAGAAAATAACACGATGGCAGCATAAGTCACAACAAATCAATGAAAATGACCACCATCGCAAAAAAATCAGCCATTACAAGCCTTTACAGAAAAAGGATTCAGTCATTCCAAGCAAATAACCTCAAAACTTCGAGTGGCTAATTGCATAGGAATCTAGGGTTCAGTTCAAGCAAGATGTCTAGAAAGGGTATGTTACCTTTTATTGTTCGTATTCAACAGTTTTTCTCTCACAGCATTTTGTTATAGACATCAAGTATAAAAATTTTCGTTACCATAAACATCCAGTACATTCTGCGCAATCAACATTGTTACATTAAACTCAAGCTTTAATTGACATTCTTTTCCAAACAGGATAGTGGGTTAGGCTGGCAATTCCTCTTTTTTTTTTTTTTTTTTTTTGGTAAAGCCTATTTATCCTCACCAATTTCAGATTTGGCAAATTCTTCCTCAATTAGTTAAAAGAATGAAATTGGTCCCCAAGGGCTATTGAGAATTGTAATACTAAAATGATCACCTCATGGCCATTCACAAATCAAATCAAATGGTTCTCTTTCTCAATCTTTCCCATGTGAGATACCAAATAATAGGCCGATTACGTTGTCCGGGAGGCGTTTGAAGACAAAGTAAAATTTCAGGGCCCTTTTTCTATGCCTACCAAGCAGAATCGGTGATTTCATTGATAACAGAGCTTCATTTGTTTATTTTATACTTCATTTGAATTATTTTTCTTTTTCGATTACCTTCCTCGCATATAAGACTCAATCCTCTGTTTCACAAACAGATTCCATCCAGCTTGTCACATTACATGTAACAGAACCAAGAGACTAAGTCTCATTTCATCTTGCATTTTTTTGGCAACTCAGTTCTGTGGAGTCATCTGATTCGAAAGTGGAATGTGTCTTGGGTTTGTCCATGTTCTTCTGGAGAATCCTTCCAAACATAATATTGGGATATCAGCAAGAATAACAAAAGGAAGTTGCTTTTGATAAAAGCAGTGTTTGCTACAGTTATAAGTGTTTGGCTGGGGCAAAACTGAGGGATTTTATGGATAAATGGATTTTTACTTGGCTTCCTTCTGGTCATCAACAGCTGGAGCTTTCAAAGGAGCTTCTTTGTCAAGAATCCAAATGGTTTAAGAAGCTTCTTTTTCTACTAATGAATAAGAACAGATTCTAATCATTCAATGCAAAGGAGACATCACCAAAATGCATGTATTATGAAGAGAACGCCATATACAGTAATTAGCAGAACATGGATTCAGAAAAATGAGGATAATGTTGTGAGTAAAAGTACAGAAGGAATGGCACCGTTATTCCTCTAAGTAACAGCCCTAAGCAGTTTATACAGTAGGAATGGCACTATTCTTCTTCTATGTAACAGCCCAAAGCAGTTTGTTCTCTTGAGAATTGAGTGGTTGATGGGATAGTTTTATTTTCATTAAGATTCTTACAATCAATAATTGAGCTGACTTTACAAGGGATTCTTATTTCTCATTTCCTGGAGGAACAGCATAAATTCAGTTACATTTCGCTCTTTTTGATCAATGGGTTAAATGAATGGGCTTTCCAGAGTCATTTCGTGTGAGAATCTCGGGAGATGACCTATTAGAGCTGCACAACTTTATCACCATACTTTCACAGAGTAAAACGCCAATTTTGCTGAAATGTTCCAGGGTAACCGTTGGTTCACTTCCGTTCAATTCAAGAAAACTTGGGTGTCATTTCTGTTTAATGTTTCTGTTAGAAGACATGGAATGGAAAATTTGCGTTCCCAAGGAATCTGCTGCAAAAGGATGACCAGGCTGTCATGACTGGAATCATAACTACTGTCAAGGGTCTGGGTGATTGTTGCAGCCATGCAGGGTGGTTTCTAAAGAATTATCCTTTCATGATTTACTCTACTTCATCGTATCTGAATCAAGATGCAAGCTTCAATTGGAATGGCACTTTCAATTAGCATGCTGTTACCTGCTTTGGTATTGAGAAGAATACCACTTTCAATTCTTCACTTACTCTGCTTCTCATGTTCAAAATGCCTATATTGTATTGGAGAAGGAAATTTCTTTATGAATAGAAGAGGTTTAGATTGTGTCAAGTGTTTATGGTGGATAGATGTCAATTAAGGCACTCTGAAACAGAGGGTTGTCGGATTAGGTTAGTGGGTCTTCCACCCATTCTTACGGACAAAACAAAGAACCTGTCAAAACTGGTGAACCAGTCAGCATAGTTGCAAACCGGTAAAAAAAACAGGGGCAGTTCGAATTAAGCCCTAAATTTAAATTTTTGCCTTAAATTTCAAACCAACCGCTATGATGGAAGGAACAAGCATATATATGTATCGTCTTGTCTCTATTCAATATTAACACAAGGAGGATTTCATCAAGGAGCCAGTGGACAAGAAGTTTGAGAAAACGCTAACTTCTCAGTAGAAGTATCATTAATGTGATTTCTGAGTGCTTAGGCAGCGCTGCCTTCTTATTTCATATTTATTTTCCAAATTCCTCTTCAGTGATCAACAACCATCAGGGATTCATGGTACACTTCTCTTTATAAGGTCATAGTGAGTGATAGTTTAAAGTCTCACTTGGTTAGATGGAATAGTTTAAAAACATTCAGGGGTAGGGACTCCAAGATCTTAAACTTTTCAATAATGTCCCCTTGGTTAAGTGGATGAGGAGTTTACAGTCAAGAAAAAACATTTACGCAGAATGGTTATTGCCATTGTTCATCTTTTGGATAGGTTTGCTAGGTTTACATTGCCTTCCAACAATAACTTTGCAGTTAGCTTATGGAAGAACAATGTCAAACATTGAACATGCTGGCATGATGTTCATCTCTTTCACTGTAGGTGGACCAGCAACTTGTCTTAAATGGATTAACTCTATTTCAACCTGGCATTGGAAAAGCATGCAACTGTTGATGATTCTGTGCGTTTTGAAGATGGCTGATTGGTTTGGATTCTGAAATTGACCTGTAATGCTTTTGATGATGAGGTTTCTCATCCCTCAGGAGCATGATGAATTCAGTGAAACTGTTAACTTCTGTTAAGGTGCAACTTGAGACTTGGGATAGTGCTGTTTGGAATCACGAGAAATGAGGATTATTCTTAGTGGCTTCTTTCAATGTCCAATAATCTGCTGCTACCCAGATCTGCTACCCTCAAAAACTTACTTGGAAATCCAAGGTTTCTACCACAATACCCCTCTTTGCTCAGGATCTTGCTTGGCGGAGATGTCACTTGTTTTTGTACTTACATTTCCCCCCTCATAAAAAACATAAATCCCCACAAACAAGGGAAAACTCTGAAGGACATACAGAATAAAAATCCATTAGGAATATCTCCCAAAAAAAGATTCACCATCCCACTTGGAAAATAATCATAGGAATGGACATTCAAATCCAGATGATCTTTTCCTTTCACATAATCAATTTTTGTCCAAGGACCTCATGGACTAAAATTTAAAAAAAAAAAATTACTCTCAGAATGTCACACAAGTAAATACGGCACAGAAACGAAGCAAATGCTGTTCCCCACCACAAGTAAGACAAAAGTTCTACAAAGTAAATTTGCTTGGAAGCACGAAACATCCAGCAGATTTGTGAAAAAGTGCAATAATAGAAAATCCCGGGACACCAACCATGACAAAGAGCTACTCACATTCTCACGTTGGCACTGTGCATCGTCAGAAGTTCCAAGTTGGCACTGTGCATTGGCTATAGTAAGGACCACATTCTCACGTTGATTCCTTATGTTGTCTCTCTGAGGGAGCAAAAAGCTATCAGCAAATAAAATTTACGCAACAAAATTGAAAGAGCAACAAATCAGAGAGAACAGTAAAAGGAAAAGGCTTTATGCACCTTCCATCATACATGGAAACTTACATGAAATTAGAACATCATCTCAGATTTCGTTGTAAATTTGAGATCTTTTCCAAAATTGCTTGAGAAGAGAAAAAGGTAAAATTGTTTCTTAGATTCATTTCTTTGGGTTTGTTGCTTGATTTAGCTTCAACATAGTTCTAACAGATCTTACAAATTTCAGGTCAAAAAACCTGATTTACGATTTTCGAATAAAATGGAAACACTAAAAACTATCTTACAAGATTTGTTGTTTATTATTTGCTATTATATTGTTTGGTATTCAGGTACCATTGATTCAAATGAACAAAATTGTCTAAAACACTTCAAATATACAAAATATGATTAAATAGAGATAAATTTTTAATATATAACTTAATTTTGATCTAGTCACAAATAAAATTGTGTCCAATAAGGCTAATTCTGATACATATCGCCCGATATGATCAACACCAGTATTTTAATATATTCCTAGAGCATTACCAATAAAACGATATTGGGAACTTACACAACAGCACCCTGAAGGTGGCAACATCATCCAAAATACATGGAACTTAAAAGCCAAACTAACTGATGAAGCACGATATAACAGAACAAAAATCAGGGTTGTGATAATTTTAAAACATGAGGATTTTTTTAAATCAAAATGGCAAACCATGGAAAATGGTAAGCTTAAACTATACACTATATTTTACAAAAGAAGCTACTTCTTTTTGTAAATTAGAGAAATCACCAATGTCTTCTTAACAATTATTACCTATTTGTAAGCTAATAGAAGATGAAAATATAATGTAGCTAAAAAATTAAAAATTCAAACACAGTAATGAAAACCTACTGTACATTCAATCAAACAGAACCATACAGCTGAATGAAGGTTTCAACATACCTGAAAACCAAATACATATTCTAAAAGATCAAACATGTCTGGATCTCGCTGTCCGGAAATCTCAACAGCAGAAGGTAATCTAGGGAAGTTCTCAGTGTATCTGATTGCAGATATGGCACCCCTAACCTGGTTGGATCATCCACAAAATGAGCTTCTAACGATAAATCAACACGAAATAAGGTAATGGATAATGAATTTATGTTTCTATACTGTTGATTTTCTGATATAGGTTTCTACGGTCTATAAATCCATGTATTGTACTTAGTTACTTACAATTAGGAAGTTCAATTCAAAACAATTTTCTTTGTTCTTAACACAAAGTCTCAGAGTTTTCTGTTTACAAAATTCTACTGCAGGGCAGCCAGCTTTTGCTGATTCTCACCAAATCTAAACTAATATTTCCTCTTTTTTGTTTGTATACTTCATTTCTAATAACTACTAGTAGATTTTATTAAACCTATGATTGTGTGAGGACCTCGTACATTCAGGATGACTTTTCATGGAGTAGATCAAGTGACTACATGAACAGGACCCATAACAGTGACGTGGACAGAGCACATGAACAATGTGCCAGCAGGCCACCGCTTTCTATTCTGCTATGTTTCCCTGCTGCTCTAATATCTGCAAGTGCATCATAAGGAATACACCAATGTTCGTTGCAAGAGACTTCACACACCGATATTTGTTGCAGGAGATTGCACACACCAAGTTTCATGTTAGTTTAATGGTGTTGGGTTCTGATTTCAGTTGCAGAACATCGACGTTCCTGTTTTTGGATAATGTTGATCTGAGTTCTATTTGCAGAAAGTTATAGCTCTTGCTTCTATTTGATTTATTCCAGTGTCCTGCTCTATTGTGTTTTGGCTTTTGTCACCAGTTAAAAAATGATTACATATTCCTTAATGATAGGAGATTATTGAAAATAAACATTTTCATCACCTTACCATTGCATGCTGGAATCGTAAATTAATTTTCAAACTCATGCTTGAGTCTATACTCGACCTTGAATCCTGAGGGATGTTAAGGAATATTGTGTTTCGACATTTGCTTAGATTATTTATAGGCCCTGTAGATTATATCAAGATATTGATATTCTTAAGGATGTCTATATGCATTTTATCAATGCATCAATTGATACCTCGTACTTAGTCACAATTAATTAATTCAACCCAATATTTTGTTCTTAACAGTAAGAAATAAAACACATGGACCAAAATAAGAATCAATATATGATGCATAGCCGTACATACAGAGAATGTATATGCATAGAGGTATTCATACATAGACATGGATATATACAATACGTAAACACATACAAGCATATTTCAACATATAAATATGTATGCATGTATGAATGTTTGTATCTATATCTATAAGTACGTATACACATGGGAATGGGCTTTGTTGTTCACTTTGCTCTGACATATGGTGTGATGGTTTGGTGTCAGAGGAATTTCTAAATATTGTGAGATTCGCTTCCAATCCTGCAGCCACAATGGCAGAGTATTTTGAATGGATTAATGTTCAACCAGTTTTTAATTCGCAGCTGGTTCACATGGAGCATTCTGATGAAGTTATTGCAGAGTTACATAAGTTTTTAATTTTTTATTACAGATTTCCCAGTCACGATTGGATAATTAGGCGGAACCCAAGTAAATATGATTCCTTCTCTGTTCAATCTTTTTATTCTGCCCCTAAAGATTCTGGTGCTCATAGCATTCCCTTAAATTCATGTGATCCTTCGTGGGTTTCTGTTTTTGTCTGAGAGACTGCATGGCACCATAATCTAGCAAGGGATAACCTTCAAAAAATAAGGTACACTCTGGCTATCTGCTGTTCCCTTTATAAAAAGATGAATGTCTGCTGACCATCTCTTTCTGCATTACAAAGTCAACAGATCAGGGTGGTCCTCAGCTTGGAGAGTTGCAGGATTCATTGGGTTCAATCAGCCTCAATTAAGCAGGAATTTCTGCCTTGGAATTGATTTAATCCAAAAATTTTACAGATAGATCTGTCTCTGATATTCCTCTAGCTAATGTGGTTCAGTTAGGGTGACAAGAATGCTATCGTTCAAAAAAGGAATTTTAAATGTGTCCAAATTTCAGTTAGGTTGGTTGGATTTGTTTTTCACTAGGGCAAAATCATGTTTTCTTGTTATGATGATGTATTATTTAAATGCCTGAATGACTTGTTTGCCAGCAGAAAGATTGTCATAAATTTTGTTTTCTGGTGCTTCCTTGGCACCTGTTCGACAGAATTTATTTTATCCCATGAAAGATTGTCTTAACTTTTTTCTGGTCTTCCTTGGCACCTGTTCTACAGAATTTATTTTATCCTATGAAATATACAAGTGGGGAGATACAGCATGTAACCTGCCAGGATGAGAGCAGGACAGCTCTCCAAGAGAATACAGTGCTAGGAGCCATCAATTATTCAGTAACTTTTGAGTGACAAGAAATGTGCCACATTGTGATTGAAAAATAGCACTACAATAACTCAACAAGATTTTTCTATATATATATATTTTTTTATAGGAATGATGGTGAGATTTAGCATAACAATAAAGTTACTACAATATTATGACCTAGATGTTGTTTCCAACCACGTGAACCTCTCTGTAGTGCAGGGTTTAGGATCCGCACATCTGACCCTCTCAAGACCTCATAATCTGGAAGTCTTATGTATAAGGTTACCCTTTTTTCCTATGCAAGTACAACAAATTCATTTTTCTTTGAAACATAAGAGTCTTACTTCAGGAAAAAATCCAATTGCATTGGTCAAAGGAGCTTCCAGGGGGACAATATTGTATGGTGTCAGGTCCGCAGACAACGCTGCATCTGATCTTTTAATCCTCCTCAGCTGGTCCAATATCAGGAATATCACGAAGGGGTTAGACAAGATGGAACCAAAGATAATGAGCACATAAAAATAAGTGAAACCACCACTAGAAAGAATTTGAAAGACTAAAAGAAATGTTTTTATAAGCTAGACATTGGATATCAGTATAAAACAGATTATAATAATGACCAACTTCTCCATGCAATCCAACAAAGAAGTAAAATGGTATATTCCATAAAAAGGTATACACAAAAGACAGGGCTGTTGGCAATACTTCCTCCATAATCGATCTTCCAACACCAGGGGCAGCATTTTCGCTTAGTGCCTCCATGACCTCAATTAGAGCCCTCAATGTAGCAAATACTTTTCTCATTTCTACCAACCTGAATCAGTCAAGGACTCAAGGGTTTAATTTCAATATGCTTTTCAACAAATTGGGAGGAAAAAAATACAAATTTAATCAGAAAATTAAGCAGGTGATTCAAAGAACCAAACAGAATATTTTCATGGAAATGCCAACTTGGGGACACAAATCAATTCTGGAGTCACATGCAGACTTGCTCTACACAAATTTAGACTTATGTTACACATGTAATAATTTACACAAAACAACCGGTCATTGTTCTACTCAATTTCTCATTGTAAATTTTCAATTGTATGATCTTTTTCTCTCTCTCTCTCCCCTCCTTGTTAAACAAAGTGATATTACAGACTTGTTCTAATTTCAGTATTTCTCCAAACAACTAAATTTGACAACTTATTTTCAGCACTGGCATATGTCTATCATCTAAAACAACATTTTTTGCAACAGTGTTTCATATTTTTTACATTCCTGAAACAGAAATAATGTATTTGACTTGCTTAATTCTTTGTCACATTGTTTTCAATCCGTAACTTGATTAGATAATCTCAGCAGTTATTAGATTTCATCAACTGGAAGTACTTCTTCCCCCTCTATTCAACCATCCTCTCAAACACCATTCATGTGCATAAAGAGCCAACAATATAACAAAGACTCATCTCCCACTGAGTGGGGATCAGTTATAGCAATAAGATTGCGTCAATATGCTCAATTTAGTGCAACATCCTCAAACGTGAACAATGTTGTTCAAGGCACACCCCATGTGCACCTCGATGCACTAAGGCTCAAAACTCAAACCCTGGCACCACAATGATACCTAGATGAGGCTCATTACAAAAGGCATGCACCTAGGATCTAAGTCATGCACCATTTTTAAAACTTAAGGAGTGACCCTCAGTGCTTCTAAAATTTTTTTAAAAAAATAATTATTTTGTTTTAAATCAACCATTACATTTATTGCTACTTATATGATAACTTGGTATTTGTCAAATTGTGATTGATAAGGGTAATAACAGCCAATTAGACAAATGGATGGAAACGATTATGAGAATAATGAATTTGCATTTGAAAATAACTTTTTTCATGAAAGATTTTGTTATTAAATTATTCGAGTAAATGAATCTACATATCATGCTAAATGAGAAAATAGCTTAAACATTAAACAATAAGTGCTTCTAGAGCTACTCCATTGAAATTTGTAAGTGATAAAGATTTTAACTTAAAGACATATAAAGATAAAGAAGTGAGTCAAGCCTATGAACTATGGAAGGAGATTATATGAACTTATGTTTGATGATGAGAAAAAACATTAATCTTTATTATGAGTATTTTGAGAATAATATTTTAAATTTGTGAATAAATTTTATTATTTTTATAGATTTGTTGTAAGTTATATTTATTAATTACCATTTTTTATGTTGTTAATTGAACTATGATTTATGATTACTATTATAAACACTTTTTGGTATTTCTATTCTATCATTAGCTTTAATAATTGAAATTCATTATAAAAGCATATATTATACATGAGCCTCATTACCACCAGGACTACATTGTGCCTTGCGCCTAGGCCCTAGGGACCTTTGATGCCTTAATACACCTGGGGCCTTTAACGATACTGAATGTTTAACCTATAACCTCACACCAATTTTTTCAAGACATACCTCTTTCTTTCTTTCCTCCAACATTGACCAATTCAACTTCCTCACGAGTGTTTTATTTAACCTATGTCATAAGTGTCGAAGCCACCTTACATGCCCTTCATCTTATCTTGCATAAATGCAACTTAAATGTTTGCGAATATCATTCCTTATGTTGTCGTTCACTTTTAGTCACCACAAATACTTTACCATTTTCATCTCTGCAATACTTACTATTTGAACATGTTTAATTATCAAACATTATGATCCATAAAATATAATGGATATAAAAATTGTCCTACAAAATTTACTTTAGATTTTAAAGGTACCTTCCAATCAAAAGAACCAATCATTAATATAAATATCGACCAACATATATTGGCATCATGCCCTCAATATTGACATTTCCAATGCCATAACAATATCGCGATATGTTATTATGTCAATAATGTATTATTATAAATCTGCCAATATGACACTGTAAAGTTGAGATTTTTAGAAAGTTTTTCTTTTGATATTTATGATATCGATACATATTGTTTAATATGTCTGATACCAATATATTTGCAACCAATGCCGATATTGATACTGATATCAATATTTTCATACATGCTCCTAATACATTTCTCCATTTCAACCATCCGGCATTGATCCGGTATATGACATCAATGTAAATTTCTACCTTTTCTTCATGTACATATCCAAGGTAATGAAATCCATTTTTAGGCATATCTTGCTCGTTAATTCTTAATTATTATTTTTGTCTAGTATTACTAAAATTATACTTCAGATATTATAATTTGGTTCTACTTATCTTGATGTTAGAATTCTAAAGGCTTTGTCCATAGAGCAGAGCATAGTGAATGACACATCATACCAGGGCAATAACCAAAAAGAGATTCATTCTTAAAGGTTTGGCAAAAAATTTAGTTTAATTGTCAGTAACCTAACGCATGCCACCTCCTTGGCAAGGGTACGACTGCTATGGAATTGGGAGGAAAAGAATAGGAAAAAGAGAGAGATGGAGAGAGAAAAGGGGAAAAAAGACAGAAAAAGAAAATGAACAAAAAAAAGCATAATCAGTCATTGGACTCACAGGATTCATCAAAATGCTTATGTTTCATGCTTAACAGATCAATATCAGTGAAAGAGGAAGAAGGAATGATATATAGATCCAACAATTCATAAGTTAATAAATCCTATAACATCAGCAACAGCATCAACAAATACCTAAGTCCAACTACGTGATACAGGTCTATGAATCCTCTTTCACCACCGTGCCCCACTAGATTTAAATGTAGCCCCTTAGAATGTCACTAGACTGTCTCTATTTTGTATCTTATTTTCCCATTCTGGATTGTTTCTTATTTTATTTTTAAAAATTTTATATGAAAAAAAGTTCTAAAATGATTAATTAAAACTAGGAGGAAAAAGGGAAAAGAACAGTGAATCTTGATCTCTTTACCCTCTTAATCCCTTTCTGAATTATAGATGTTATAATACTACAACAAGTTGGTAGTCTGTAATCTCATGAATATCTCATGGTCCATAATCGACATAAAATTAAAATAAAATTAATAAATTGATATTTAATTTTGCATATTCCATTCCTACAGATATTGTAGGGTTCTCAAATATAAATAGGTTCTATTTTTTTTGGGGGGGGGCGGGCGCAGGGGATCAACCAGTTTAACAAAAATTAAATGCACATCCAGATATTTTAATCCTTAAGGACTCTTCTTGGCTACACAATGCCCAAAAATGGTATTGAAAATCACGCATTTCAGAATCTATGTTCAAATGTTCAATAGCCTGCCCAAAATCCCAATTTTTCAGAAGCAATGCATAAGACTACTGTGGTGATGAGAGTGAGAGTTAAATTTATAGCATGAGACAACAGGTGAAGCAACACTTACACTAGAAAACAGCCCTAATTAAGAGGCAGTCCCAATGGCCGAGGAGAAGATATAGCTTCTTTTAAAATGACAGGCAAGAAATAGCCACCAATAAATCCACACAATTGTCAAGAAAGAGTCCTTGTAATTTTATTTTGTTTTATTTTTTGAAAGATTTGTAATATTTCATTTATAGGATGCCAAATTGGACATCCCCAAAGCATTTGTCACTTACTACGTCCTTCCTCGTCTATGGGTGCCTAGTTATGGATTAAGCATAGAAAACAAAAATTTTGTGGTTTGTGTCTGTGGATAGCTCTACGCCTTCAAATGTCTGTCCATTCCTTTTTTATACAGACACACCACCAGAGAGGCTACAGGAGTAGGTCCCAAACCATTCCAGACCATTTATCCTTCAATATAATCATCCAAGAATGTTAGAGAGCCAACATAATAACAAAGCTTATTGATCCATCATCAATGATACATAAAACATTTGCACATCCCTCTTCCTTTTCACAGAGACTATAGCTCTGTTATCTCAATCAACAAATTATTTCAGCATTTAATGTTTCAGCACTTGAATGTTCATTTGCCTTGTCGAAATTCAGCACATCTTAATATTCAGACTTATTTTTAACACTAATTTTCTCTCACATATGTTAAAAATTTCAGCGCAGAAATAACTGAAGTCAAATTTTCAGCACTTCTTAATTTTTTGACTAGTTTTTTCAGACTTATAAGAGAAGATAACCTACATCAGGGTGTGGAGAATTGATATCAGAAAGATTGTTTTGTTATCAGGACAAATTACTATTCTGCCGAGATATATGGAAGAGCTTTATCTAATAGGAAAAAGGAAAAGATCAAAAATAAATCTCAAAAAATGACCCACGATATCGAGATGACACTCCCACTTTTCATCAACTATGAGATCAGCAAGATAAAATTTAACCATAGTTTTAGTAAAAAAAGGCAATACTAGGTACATTAGTTAATAAAAATAACAAACAAGGGTAAAGTGGTATTACTCTCCAAAATTGGCACTGGAAACTCGAGAATCTTGCCATTTCTGCTCTGCTTGCTGAATATCATCAACTCCGTGTCGTTGTTTGTAAAGCTGATAAAACTGCCATAAGCGTTCTATATCAGCGCTACGGTCTATTGGAGCTCCATCCCTTTTGGCACGTTTTTGCTGCAGCAGCCCAACAAGTTTTTTACTTAAATTAGATATCATGAGGACACAATTAAAAGTAAACCTCATAAATGAGCAAAAATGCCTTTCAGTGGCAAATATCAATAGTGTTTGCATTGGCATATTTCAAATGAAAGAAGTCTAGAGTCTGAAGTCTGACAACTGGTAATACCTTAATCACTGACATTAAACCAGTCTTGAACTGGAGAACACCTCTGCCTTCACTGCTAGGGTCCAGATTTTGTGCCATAGAATATGCCTGCTCGCAGACTAAAACCATTCATTGGTACCGTTAGTTTTTTTTTTTTTTTTTTAATCAGTGAAAAAGTGACATTCATTCAAAAAAACTAGAAGAGTCAGCCAAATACAAAAATACAACCTAAATCATTAGAAAAATACTACAACACAAGCAACCAAACCCAAAAAAGAAGCCAAACAAATCCACCACAAAGCCAATAACAGATGAAACCCATTCCTGTGATAACATTCCATGCAAGTTTCTCAAGTTCTCTATCACTTTGCCAACTCTTTGATCCATGACACTCATTACAGGAAAACTAAATCTCCAACTGGTCTAGTCTCAATGTCTTCAAACAATTCAATAGACTACTCTTCTTTTCCAATGAAGAACAAGCCACAATATTAGCTAGATACATCATTACCTGCAGCACAATTTCTGAAACCATTTTTTTGTACTTCAAAATTAACATCGTACAAATCAACAAAAGCCTTTAATTTTTAGGAGCACCCAATTTTAAACCCACACCAGACTATACAACCTATTCCCTCAAACTGAACAAAAAATCCCCGAACACTAACCGAAATGCCAAATAGGAAACAATTTGCAATCAAGGCTCTCAGCCTAAGCCCCTAAAAATAATTACGGGAGCTACCCCTTTCAAAATCATTGTAGTCCTCATAGTGAGTCCCATATTTACCAAGAGAGCCAACACACTGCTCAGAATGAGAAGGGAAAGCATTTTGAGCATCCATGACGAGCAGAAAAAGTGAAGGTTCAGAAACATAAACGCTTTCATGACAGTAGTTCTTAATATCCCCAGCAAAAAACTGACAGGAGAGACAAAGAGACTCAGCTTTTCCAAAACTCCACAATACACAACTCATCCAAACAAATAGAATCCATAGCAGAATGGGAATCCAAAGATTGGAAAGAACCAAAACATAAGTTGACCTGAAATGGGACCACTCAAAAAAGCTTAGACGTTCTAATGAACTGACGCAAAATTAAAAAAAAAAAATAAACATCCCTAATGAGCAAAATAACCCATTAAGCACACAGAATGTAGGCCTGCTTCCCAAACCACCACTGGCAATGACAGCTAAGAGAAACCTTGATTTTCATTTGGCACCCAACCATTAGCCTATGCCAAGAGTAGCTCACCCCCAGTCACGCTTTTCCAACACCTCTGCATAGTGATGCCCAAAACCTCAACCAACAATAGCATTCTTAGTAGAAAAGACAAACGCACACAAAATTAAAAGATACCTCAATATCCTGACAGACAAGGCCTGATCCATGCTATCCACATCACCCAAAATGCAGATCGAAAACTTACCTAGAACAGGATGAAAAAAATATTGATGAACCAACTATGATTATTAATCCCTGATCCTATACAATTACACAACTACCAAATACTTTGATTTCTCAAACTGAAACTTTTGCGTCCTTGTGTTCCGGCCACCGTACAACGAAAGTCCGAGTTCGCCTTTTGATCCCTTTCAGTACGCTCGGACGGACGGAATTGTGCAACACACTGGTAATCTGGTGATATTGCGTTAAGCTCAATGAGAACGATGTGACAAGAAGAAAAAAGGGAGGGAGGTACGACGCACAAGGATTTTACGTGAAAAACCCCTCCTTCAATAAAAGAGGAAAAACCACGAGACGCCGGGTCCAAAACATTTCCACTATATTTAGAACGGTTTACAAACAATCAAATGTCAACGTAAATGACTACACAGAATTGCAAAGCGGCGGAATCTTATCCACTACCCTCTTATCTGGTTTTCTCTCTCGCACCCCTTTTCTTTTTTTTTCTTCTTTCTCTTAGGTGCTGCTCGCAGTTTACATGCAAAATACCAGCGGTTTTCTCCTCTTTTTCTCAGGCGTTTAGGTGAGGTATTTTTAGGGGGGATCTGCCCTTGAAATGAGCCCACGTGACGCTAGCGTGTGCTGGAAAGCCAGCCATCAACTCTGCTGATTTGGCGTGTGCTAGGAGGCCAGCCATCAACTCTGCGATCTGGCGTGCTAGGTTAGGCGCGTCGTATACGTGACGTCAATCCCGTAATGATTAAGCGTGCTCTGAGCGCCATAATTTCCTGTGGAGGTAGCGTGTTACAGGAAATGCGTGCTCCTTGGTAACAGTGAGACGTCTGAGCTGGCATGCTCGGTCGCCTTGGCCCCTTTTTCCCCTAATCTGGCGATTCAGAGATGAAGAGATAGTCCTCGTACCTAAAAAGCCTTCCGGGTCTTTGTCAAATCCACGGACTCATAAAGTTAGATGTTCTCGGACGTTAATTGGGAGTTTGACCTGTTAGAAGCCCTCGGGTTCTCAGTGTTGTGTCCTTGGCTTTGTGTCCTCTAGATTTTATTAGAGACATAGGTCTCTTATAGTGTCCCCGGGCCTCCTGGACTAAATTGGTCTCTCAGACCATTTTATCCATTTAGGCTTCTTGGGACGCTGGCCCATGTCCTTGGGCTTCTAAGGCCAACTTAGCCTCTTAGGCCGAGTTAGGCTCTTGGGCCTCTTGGGACGTGAAGGACTATCCTCGGGCCTCTTGGGATGTGAAGGACTATCCTCGGGCCTCTTGGGCCAAGTTAAGCCCTTGGCCAAATCAACCTCATAAGCCTCTTAAACTGTAGGCTTAGTTTTTTGGCCGTTCTTTCTGGGCCCTAGATACCGGGACCCATCAGAAACAATTTGGTGCCGTTTTGATAATGCCATGTGCCTTCCCTGATGACTTGATTAGCACAGTCTCAGTTTCTGCTCTTACTGCTATCGTAGTCCTTGCCATTGTGGAAGATATTGTTGGGGGACTACCAAAGTTTCCACCCAAAATGAAAACTTGAAAAGAGATCTTTCATGTTGCTTCTCATATGACCCATAGACATCAATCACACTTCTTCCACCTTTAATCAAAACAAACCTACAAGAACCACGGCCTTCTTGGCGAAGCAAAGGCCTTGCTTCTATCTGATGTTGTTGTTACTTCACGCATTCATCAAAGAAGGATGAGCCTTGATGAAAAGGTTGCTCCAATTTAACAGGTACAAACGACAAAAACATCATCTCTGTAATAAACATGTAAAGTTGCATGCATCTGATGCTCCTTAGACAACACAATGTGAGAGCTTTGTGCATTAGATCTGGGTTATTTAGTGATATTTAGATGAGAATTGAGCAATAAAGAATATGTTTTATTATGTAAAATGTAGAATGGATCGCAACATTTTGCCCTTCTACATGCTCCTAAATTATGCAACTTCAAATCAAATCAAAAGTGATCTTCCACGAGAAAGATGATTCATCACTATCTTTAAGTATAATGATCACCATTTTTAGGATCCACATCAAGTTCACTTAAAACACTAGCCCTACATTGATTGTGGTTTATAACCAACGATTGGCCTGATTAAGCGCTTAAAACTAAGCTCAAAAAATTCAAAAAAACTTACGAATTCGCGCAACATCTGGGTCATCGTCTTGAATCTCATCGGCAGCCTGCAAAATGGCATCGATATTCGATGTCCTACCAAGCGACGGAGGCACTGCTCCCGCGAGGCCGCTTGGTTGGCTCTCGTACCCCGGACCAGTAGTTCGAATCTGTTCCCGCCGAAGAGTGGCTCGAACTAGCCGCTCCCAGTTATCGCGAACCCTAGCCATAACCTACCCCTTTAACACCCCAGTTCTATCGATTATTGAGCATTGAAGACCCTGAGCTTCGAGGATAGCTAGTCGTGAGGGATCTACAGATGAGAAGACGAGGTTGGGGGTTTGAAAAATGAAAATGGAGTGGAAAACGAAACACGGGATGACACTGGAACACGGGATGGTTGACACAGTAAAGAAAGGAAAGATCAGAGATTCACATTTGGGCTGAAGCACTTCAAAAGCAGGCCTGCCCGTTACCCGCTGTCAATCCAACAAGAAAACTTAGCGGTGCTTGTCTGATAATCTACCCAGAATTATGACTTTAAAATTTGAACCCGTACCAGTGAAAAAGTATATATATTATTTATAATTTATATATAATTCTTCTCTATAGATGTAATTTACTAAGATTTAAAAAATAAATAAATAATAAATAAAATGTTCCTCACATAGGGAGAGAGATTCTAAATATATTAAACGGAGTGTATGTTTGATTGTTATGAATTCTAATTATATGTTTGGTTGTTTAAAATACGGTAAACATAATAATTATTATTTATATTAAATATAATTAAAAAATATATATTATTGGGTATAACATTAATTGTGTCAATTCAATCTATCTGCCTAGCAAACTTTACTGTTGGTAAGCCTAAAACGGAAAAAGAATTGTTAGACCCAACAGACCCAAACTCAAACAACTTGACATCCGATTTTTTATCCAATTCTGATCAAACTAACTTAAGATTCGATAATCTATTAGACAATTATTAAGCAAAATACAGATTAAATAGAGTTATATGTCAAAATGACTACATATCCGAATATCCAATCAAGGGATTAATCCAATTAAGTGACTTCTATACTCTATAATTAGCCTATATTAGGGCCTCAAAACTAGCCAATATCAATTGTTCATCATTTTCAGTTTAATATTTAAATATTAATCGCCTTCGTTCAATCACATAAGTAGAATGGTCACATTGGCAACCGAGTTAATCAATTTTAAAATAATCCAAACACTTAGATCGTAGTAAATTATTCCTTTTTAAGAAATCACCAATAACTGATAATATGATTATAAATATAACATACTTTTTCTATAAAATAGAAACAATTTTTTTTAAAAAAAAGGAACAAACACATCCCCTAACTCACTTGTTCTTCCACAAAATATCTAAGTCCAATCATCCACCTCTCTCGCTTCCTCTCTCATCATATCAATCTCCTATATTTTGAATTTTTGGAAAATTTATTGACTCAAAAATTTAAAGATACACGGAGGGATGAGTTTCAATTATTTTAAAATCCTTATTTACTGTTGTGATGTGCATAATCTAAATAGAAAAGGCTTAATAATCCTAAAAATAGACGTTTCGTCCGAAATTTTACACAACAATATTTTGACCCCGTATGATATTAGTGGAAGCGATACAAAATCAAATATTCAATACACGTAAATAATATTTGTATCTAGATATTATGAGCAATACGAATATAAAAATAAAACAATAGTAATAATTAAAAGACAATCTTTTTAGTGACGAATGGAAAACTCGATACCCACAGTAATTGAGAAAAATCCTCCGGGTTTCAACAGCCAGGGAAGAAATACATTATGAAAATCAACTTACAGATTGGGCAGTAACGATGCGCTAACATAATCGACTTACTTCCATTTTGTGATTCCTATTAAGGAATTTCTTAGATTTGCTCACAGTAACGGAACCGGACATCTTCCAGACTTCACATCAATTTCCCTCTCGTGCCACTTGAGTTGCCAAATATAACCGGATCTCCTTTTTCAACGTACCAACGTCACCAACAAAGGTAGAAGGGTAGAGGTGATGGATTAATAAAGAGAAAGTGGTGAGAAAATCACTAGCACATGAAACACAATGATGAAAAATCGGTTTTCTCAATTAGGAGCAAGATTAAAGAGTGGGAATTGATTTTTCTCTTAAGTGGGACGGCTCCAAATACATCAATCAAGAGTTAGGGCAACTGAAAATAATGAGTATATATATAGAGAGAGAAAGCTCAAAAAAACGGGTTTAAAAATTTGCCAGTTGCCACGGTGCTCAAGCGAGACGAAGGTGAGTAGCGAGCAGGGGATTTCTAGAATTTACACTCGAGCGCAATTTGAGCTCACGGCGAATACAGTGCTTCGAGATTTTAAGCTCGAGCGGGTGGAGAGCTTACGGCGAGCGCGGTACTCCTAGAAGTTGGAACAGACAACTACGGAAATATGTTGATGCAGTATTTTGACGAAACACAACCCGATATCGACACATGATTATATATGGTTACAGAATATGCCAATCATAAAAATAACCCTAACAAATCTGACCTAAATTTATTTGAATTATAATTTAAATTTCAGGTATGTATCATCGTGAAATATAAATCCAAGCCCTCCATCTCTCTCCATCTCTCAGCCCTTCAATCACTCCCATACTCTAAATTATTAAATAGTTTACTAATTTAATTGTCAAAAGAAATACCGAGTAGTGAATCTCAATTTCTTCAAAATTCATGTTTATTATCGTGATTTTAAGATTCTGAATAGAAGTTCAATAGTCTAACTCAAATTTTTTCAAATCATAATCTAAATTTCAAAAATGCTTGCTAATTATTAGAAAGTAAGGATGGATACATATTTTAATTTATGTTATCTATGATGATTCCTCTATGAAATTATAATAAAATAAATAATAATATATAATGATTTTTTTTTAAAAAAAAACATTATACATAAATTGAGAGAGAAAATTTCTCATACTCTATTTATATAATCTTTTCCTAACAGATTAAAGACTGTATTTTTTATATGAAAAGACATATAATTTTGCAAAAAGGTGTGTACTTTCATAGACATATTTTATTACCAAAAGTCACATACTTTTATTTTCTTAGACTTACCATTTCACAAATAACTGTATATCTTTATTTTCTCCCATCAATGTAATAATTAAATACTTTTTATTATTTTAAATTATTTTAATTAAACTATAAATCAGGAATAACTAATGTAAACTCAAATTTAAATATTATTGTTATTGTTAAAATAATCTATATATAGATATCAATTAAAACTATTCCAGCATTCTCTCACTTGGATAATATTGACAATGAAAACTTTATACTAACAATAACATTGGTAAAGTATTTGAAAATTCAAAAACTTCATGTTGGTAATTTATTAAAAAATTCTCATATATGAGTCAATTTTAAATTTAACTAATCAAAAATAATAATAAGAACTATGGTGATAATTGAAAGGCACAATGTGCCCCAACACATACAACGGTTTCGACCCATTCATAAGTTTAGCGACAGTAACACAAAAATTAAATATTTAATACACATAATGAATATTTAATACACATAATGAATATTTATATCTATATGCCAATAACAATAATATGCATAAAGAGTAGAGGACAGTGAATGTAATAGTAAAATGAGACATTTTTTGGATACGAAGGAAAAACTCGATACCCACGGTAATTGAGAAAAATCATCTGGGTTTTAGCGGTCAAAAAAAATATCCACTATAAAAATCAACTTATAGATCGGATCGTACAGACGCGCTAACCTAACCGACTTACTCTCATCTCGTGATCTCAACCAAGAAACTCCGTGGATTTACCCATGGCAATGGAATCAGACAACTTCTGGTCTTCACCTCGATCTTCTCTCACGAATCGCTGGAAGCTCAATTTCCACGCCTCCCACTTCACTCACTTAAAGGCAAGAAAGAAGGTATATTCGAATAGTGTGAGAGGATAAGAAAGTTTTGGCAAACTAATACATATAAATGGTGAAGCTTTCTCCGATGGGCACAAAACCTTTGCACAAAATAAAGAACGTAGCCTTTTGGAGTTTCAAATATTCTTTTTCCCAAACCCTAGAGATGAAGAAGAAAGGGTATATTGAGGAGCCCAAAAAGTTTCAAAAAAAAATCCATTAGGCACAAAAGGCCTCGTGCCGCTCGAAGTGCGTGGTGGGCGCAGGATAGGGCTAGGTGATATCATGCCTTGGCGCTCGAGCGTGGATCATGCACTCATCAGCGCACCGGTTCTGGAGAACGCGCCTAGTTGGCACCTCAGGCCCTCATTGAGCACACGGTTCTGGAAAAAAGGCCTCGTTGGCACTTCGGGTGCTCCTCGAGGGCACGCTTCTAGAAAACACACCTCGCTAGTGCCTCGATGGCGCCTCAGGCACTCATCGAGCTCAGTGCACCTTGTTAGTGCCTTGGATGTCAATCAGCGTTGTTTCCGGGGAGGGACGAAATGGAAGATAGGGAGGAAAAAACTTGAGGATTGACGTGGACAACCTTCAGACATGAAACCGATGAAACTTCACCAGAAAAGAATGATATCGCAGATACCAAACGCTTCCATGCGGTCATGGAATAGGCCTATACACAGATGACTAACAATGTCTCCCTTTGACAATTCCGTGATAAAACCCCCAAAATAGGAAACAAAAATACAAGATAAGTACGGCTTCAAACACCACTAAGATAGAATACGTGTACATCAAAAGTAATGCCAAAATACAACTGATACAAAAACATAACGTAATAAAATAGCTAAGATACTGCCGAGTTGCTGTGGGCCAAAGAAAGCCGCAATGCCTGCAACCATGGTTAGTACAAAAAAACAACATAAAATGCGCAGATACACGTAACAACGCAATGACCAAAGAACCAACAGTGTGAAACCACAGTAATAATAAGAAAGAGCAGTAAAATATAAACAACTGTAATCAGAAGTAAATAGAAATAAAGAATAGCATGAAATATATAAGTAAATGGAATACATCTCCCCCGCACAAAAAAAAAAAGCAGAAACTCGCCTCACAAAATGAAACTCCCCCTCATAAGACTACTCCCCCTTTTGGTCATGAATGACGAAGGGGCATCGCTCAGAGAGAGCACAGAAGGGACCACCAAGAAGAAGACGAACGAGGAGCCACCTTCTCGGGAGAAAAGAACCGCTCTTCCTGCGTAGGAAGCCAAGTGTCAAGATGCGCGAGGACCTCAGATCGAAATTGAGCCTGAGTCTCCGCCACATGCTTAAACCAGGACGTCAACTGCTCATGGGAGGTGGATAGGCGAGCCAGCTGCTGAGAGGTGTAGGAGAGAAGGCCCAATGTAAGCAATGAGGTAAATGTAGCAGAGTGGGAGAGATGCGAGGGGCCTAGAGCAGACGGCTCGACCAGGTCTGGAGAGGGGGAGCGATAGGACCATAGTCATCAAGAAAATCATTAGAGGAGAGGGAAGGCCAACGAGTGTGAGAGCAACTCTACTCCAAAGTGGAACATGAAATAGGGTAGCTAAAAGATGCGCGATGAAGCTTCGGACACTGAACGCCTAATGCAACAAAGAGGCGCTGAATGAGACAACCATAAATGAGGTTATCATCCTTCTTGAAGTGGAATTGGGCGAGCATGTGAAGGCACATGTGGTACGATAGGTCAATCGTCCGGCCACTAAGAAGAACAAAAAGAAAGTGAGCTCTATCGAAGGGAAAGGAGGAAAAATGGAAGACCCAAAACAGATTGGTCAGCACGATCCGATTCACAACTAAACGCTGAGGGTTAAGGAGTTTGGTTTTGAAAGCACGCCCATTTCATGAGATGGGGGATCCGTGAAGAAAAGAGGCAACATCATCAGGGTGGGGTAAGGACCTGCTCTCACAAGGATAGTCAAGATGAGGAACACGAGGGATGCCCAAATCGACGGAAAGAACATCAAGGGTAATTCGGAGGTGACTCCCCCGCACGAAGGTAGAGAAGGTGTCAAAAGACACATCATGAATATTCGAGTAAAATTCTTGGATAAGAAGGGGAATCGGAGCAACCAAATTTGTGAGGACAGGCTCCCAATGGCAGTTAGTAAATAGTGATGAGATGGCGGGGTCAAGGAGAGCGAGGACAACTTCACGCTTAAGAGATAGTGCCGTTGGGACATCCGAGAGGTAAATAGCGATACCGTGGCATCACTAAGAAACCGATTGGGGTCAAATTGGTCACTCGGACGAGAGCGCTTATCCAAATATTTCTTAGAAAGTGTTTTCCGCAAAATTGACATCTGAAAAGACACAAGTAAGAACCATAAGACTACTACCAAAAGCAAGAACCATAAGACCACATCGCAGGCACAAGTAGAGGGCAATGGAAAGGCATAAAGTATAACATGACTACCAGCCACTGCCGGCAGCTCATCATGGCACACTGCCGTCAACCCACCACAGACAATCACCAAAGTAGCAACTGGACAAGGCTCGGTGAAGATGATCGGCAGATGCGCGGCGAGTCGAAGAGTACGGAACCAAGTGGTGAGGTTATGCGGCAACTGGGCCTTTCCATTGTAGTCTAGTTGGTTAGGATACGTGGCTCTCACCCAAGAGACCTAGGTTCGTGTCCCGGCAACAGAACAAGTACGGCTCTCGGGCTCACCAGAGCTAGCAAATGGACCTGAGATGGGGTCGCTGGTGAACGCCATTAACGGCGAGGCGAAGAGCTAAAAAAAGAGAAAGGAAAAGAGAAGAGAAATTACATAGAATGAGGCTCAGAGTAGTAAGAGAAGAGGCCGATCTATAGGAGGACAAGCAGAAAAGGGAGCACAAGGGAGGAAGATCGGTTAACGGCGCTAGGGTTGTGAAGCTGTGAGGGTTTTTGAGGGGGGAAGATGACGAGAGAGAGAGAGAGAGAAGGCTTGTGGTATTTGCTACCTTTTTTGTATTAAAAATGAAGGTTATTTCTCGGGAGGCAAGCACACATCGATGGCCGTTCTCAAAAATTCAAAACATATACTAGCCAAAGGTTTAGTGAGAATATCTGCCAGTTGAGTGTTGGTCAGAGTATGTTCAAGAGAGATAACTTGAGTTTCTACGAGCTCAAGAATAAAATGATGTCGAATATCAATATGTTTGATTTGTGAGTATTGATCAGGATTTTTTGAAATATTAATAGCACAAATATTGTCACAATAAATGGTCATAGTGTTCTGGATAATACCGTATACAAGAAGCATTTGTTTTATCCACAGGAGTTGCGTACAATAGCTTCCTTCGGCAATGTATTTGGCTTCTGCAGTAAATAAGGAAATGGAATTTTATTTCTTACTCATCCAAGCCACCAAGTTGGAGACGACATAGAAACATTTACCAAAAGTACTTTTTCAATCATCAATATTTTTAACCCAATCGGCATTTGAATATCCAGCCAAAGCGAAATTTGAGTTGCTAGAGAATAAAATCCCATAATCGGAAGTCCCATTGATGTATCGAATGATACGCTTAACAGCACTTAAATAGGACTCTTTAGGATCATATTGATATCGGGCGCAGACACCGACACTAAATGCAATGTTGGGTCAACCAGTAGTTAGGTATAGGAGACTACCGATCATATTTCCATAGAGAGTTGAATTGACGCTCTTTCATGCAAGATCACGATTCAGTTTTGATGTAGTGCTCATGGGAGACTTGATATGTTTGGAGTTGTCAAGATGGAAACATTTTACAAGATCCTTGGCATATTTTACTGGAGAAATAAAACTGCCGTGAGAAAGTTACGGAATTTATAACGTGAGAAAGTATGTAAGTTCTCCGATCATACTCATTTTAAATTCCGAGGTATACAGTTAAAAAAGAATAAGCATAGGAGTCAACAATAGCACCAAAGACAATGTCGTCAATATAAACTTGGGCTATCAATATACATTTTTCGATCATTTTTACAAATAAGATTTTATCAACACTGCCCCAAACAAAACCATGAGCACAAAGGTACGAGGTGAGATACTCGTACCAAACTCTAGGAGCTTGCTTAAATTCGTATAGGGCCTTTTTCTATTTGTACACATGATCTGGAAAGGCCGGATTCACAAATCCATTTGGTTGCTCTATATAGACTTTCTCTTAAATGAGACCATTGAGAAAGACACTTTTCACATCTATTTGATATAATTTAAATTCCATTGTACACGCAACCAACAGAATGATACAGATAGATTCAAGATAAACCACAGGAGCAAAAGTCTCATCATAATCAATACCCTCCACCTATATATATCCTTGAACAACAAATCGAGCTTTATTACAAATGATATTCCCATTTTCATCGATTTTGTTTTTGAAGATCCATCTGATCCCAATGACATTTGTATATGTAGGTCAGGGAACCAAGGACCATACGTCATTTTTCACAAATTGATTTAATTCCTCGTACATAGCATTTGTCTAGTACTCATCGGGCAATGCCTCTTCAATCTTTTTAGGTTCAATGTAAGAAACATAACAGGTATAGGTGAGTAGGTTTAGAATACTGTGGCGCAGCCTCATACCTTCACTTAAATCTCCCAACATGAGGCCTTTTGAATGATTTAACTTAACCCTAGCCAAACGTTCCTTTATAAGAATGGCAACTTGAGTATCATTCAGAACACTAGCCCAGGCTGAATCAATTGAAGGTTCAGATTGAGCATCCTTTTTATCAAGGCAATTGATGGTGTCAGGGTGCTCATTAAAAATATCATTTACAATGACGTTGATGGACTCCATAACAGATTGTGTACGAAAATTGTATACATGATAAGCTCTACTATTAAGAGAATATGCTAATAACATCCCTTTATTGCTTCTAGAATCAAACTTACCTAGATTTTCTTTATCATGTAGGATGAAGCATTCGCTTCTGAAAATGTGAAAATATTTCAGATTTGGTTTCTTTCCTTTCCAGAGTTCATAGGGTGTCTTATCCATTTTGGGTCTTAGGTAAACCTAGTTAATTATGTGACAGGCCGTGCTAACAGCTTCCTCCCAAAAGTGTATGGCAATATTTTTGCTTTCCATCATGGTTCTTGCCATTTCTTTAATGACATGATTTTTACGTTCTACAATCCCATTTTGTTACGATATGATAGGAGTAGATAACTCATATTGTATTCCTTCCTCACTATAGAAATTGCCAAAGTTGGAATTTTTAAACTCCTTTCCATGATCACTGCGTAATCTCACAATTGACAACCCTTTTTCGTTTTGGAGTTTCTTGAATAGTATCTTTATGTGATCAAAAGTGTCAAATTTTTTACAAATGAGGTCGATCCAATAGTATCTAGAAAAATCATCTACAATCACAAGGATATATTTTTTACCCCTTAAGCTCTCGATTCTAGAAGGTCCTATAAGATCCATGTGAATCAGCTCAAGGGGACGAGAGGTCAAAATGTTGCCAAAAGAGGGATGGTTGGCTATGGTTTGTTTACCGAGTTGACAGGGGCCGCACACATGATGTTTGACATTGGATAATTTTGGAAGGCCCTAAACACAGTTTTTCTTAGATATTTTGACCAAATTTTTAAAGTTCAAATGGTCAAGCCGTTGATGCCACAATTCAACAGAGTCGATTTTAGCGGGGTGACATTCTAAAACTGGACTTGGCTCTATCCCATAGAGATTATCGAGGGTTCTCCGCCTTCCAAGCATGATAGAGCCCTTGGTATCATAAATGTAGCATTTGTCTTGCAAGAATCTTACTTCAAAATTCTCATCACACAATTGGTTAATACTTAATATGTTTAATTTAAGACCGGAGAGATACAGGATATCACACAGTTTCGAGAACCCTGAAATATTAATCAATCCTTTTCCAAGGATAGGAGCTTTTGTTCCACCAAAAACGACCGTCCTATCGGGATGGCCAACCAGAAAGGAAAATATGGCTTTATTGCCACACATATGTCTTGAACACTAACCGTCTAGATACCACAGTGAATGATTTTGAGCTTTTAGGTCAATATGTGCAACTTTACATGGATAAGATTTTGGGATTGGTTTTAAATCACTCTTTTTAGCCCATATTTTTCTTTCTGAATTAACCTTTCAATCTAATCTTTTCACATGGTTGTTTAACTGTTGAATATGATTAACCAAGTTTTTTATTTTGGCCCTTTCCCTTTAATTATATAGCAGATTCATGGTGTGACAACGAAAATGAGTGTGCCTAATTTGTCTACATGCGTGGCATGTATACACAAATTTAGAGACGATATTTGATTTTCTGTATTCATGTCGAAAATGAGTATTATATTCAAGTGTTTATAAGAATCTTGCTGGTTGACTTACAAACGTTTTATTATTGGGTTTAGGCATGGATTTAGGCCCAGTGTGATTCTCAGACATTTTAGACAAGATTTTAAAAATTTTTGGGAAACTCATAATTTTGTGGGGTGGTTTTGTAATCGGAACAAAGATAGGTTTCGAATGTTCACCACGTTTAGAGTCATTCTCAATATAGTTCAAGCCTTTTTTATTTCTAGCATGCTTTCCCAATCCCAACATGTAATCTAACTTTTGAGTTCCGCTTGATAATTTTGTAACATTATTTTTAGCATTTTTAAGTTCTGATTCCAAGGATTTTATCTTAGTCCATAAAGACTCATTCGTCATTTCCAATTTGCAATGTTTAACCGTGAACCATTCCAATTGTATTGTGAGTTTTGCATTGTCCTTCTTTATCTCGATTAATTTTTCATTTAAGAGTTTATTGAGCTTCTTGACTTTTAAGCATTCTTAAAATAATTTATCATAAGTCTCTTGTAGACCATCAAATTCATCACTGGATTCCTCACGAGAAGAATCCGATTGTTCTAATTTTTCACTAATTGCTTCATCATCATTTATAATGGAAATCATGAAAGGCCATGTAATTTATTTCATCAACTTTTGAGGATTTTTCATCTTGATTGTCATTATTTTCATCATCTGTTAGAGACACATTTAAAACTTTTTTTTCGATGTTTAAAATTTGCACACTCGATCAAATATGACTGAAAACCGTGGTATTCATGGTATTTGATTCTTTGCGGTTTGTTATTTTTGAAGTCTTTGATTTTCTTTTTCTCTTTCTTAGTAGAGTTCTGAGTTTGAAATTACTTTTAAAAGTTCATTTGTTATTCTTATTTTTAAAGAATTTTTTAAAATTTTTGACAAATATAGCAAAGTCCTCATCACTACATGACTCTTCATCCAAGTGATGATCTCGCTCTTCTTTTACAATTTTTAGAGCAATTGATTTGTTTCTTTTTATTGGAAAAAGTATATTTATACGTTTGAAGGGACCCAACTAGTTCTTCAATTTTTAATTTATCAAGGTCTTTACTCTCTTCAATAGCAGTGACCTTTGGTTTAAATCGTTCAGGTATAAATCGCAAGACTTTTTGAATAATTCTGTTTTCAGAAATTCGTTCTCTTAAATTGAAGGTAGAATTAACAATGTCATTCAATTTTGTATAAAATTCATCAAATGTCTCAAAATCTTTCATCCGAATTTCTTCAAACTTAGTTGTGAGTATATGCAATTTAGAATTTTTGACAAGTTTAGTTCCTTCATGGGTAATTTTTAAAATGTTCCAAGCCTCTTTCAATATTTCTCACACATAGAAATACGTTTAAATTCTTTGGGAGAAACGGCCATAAAAATAGCGTGTAACTTCTTACTATTCCAATTACATGCATTAAGTTCCTCTTTAGTTCACAATGATAATGCTTTTGGTTAGTCACCAGTGGTACTATGGGGGGAGTCCACCTAATTTAGGTATTAGCCCAAACCTATTCATCCATTGATTTGAGAAATATTCTTATACATACTTTTCAGTACATATAATTACTCTCATCAAAATAGGGAGGGACAGACAATGATTGATTAGCATGCATCTATATTGGGGCCGTGGATCGGGGTAAGTCTTTGATACCAATTGAAAGGCATAATATGCCCCAACACATACAACGGTTTCGACCCCTTTATAAGTTTAGCGACAATAACACAAAAATTAAATATTCAATACACGTAAAGAATATTTATATCCAGATGTCAATAACAATAATATGCATAAAGAGTAGAGGACAATGAAGGCAATAGTAAAAAAAGGCACTTTTTGATGACAAAAGAAAAACTCAATGCCACGGTAATCGAAAAAAACCCTTCGGGTTTCAACGGCCAGAAAAAATATCCACTATGAAAATTAATTTACAGATCGGGTGGTACAAACGCTCATCTAGCCAACTTATTCCCGTCTCGATGATCCCTACTAAGGAACTCCTTGAATTTGTCCGTGGCAATGAAATCGAACACCTTTCGGTCTTCACCTCAATTTTCTCTCATGAATCGCTGGACCTTAGTTTCCACACCTTCCACTTCACTCACTTGAAGGTAAGAACGAAGGTGTATTCGAATAGTATGAGAAGATGAGAAAGTTTTGACAAACTAACACATATAAATGGTAAAATTTTCTCCGATGGGCACAAAACCATTGCACAAAATAAAGAATGTATCCTTTTGATGTCTCAAATATTCTTTTTCCCAAACCCTAGAGATGAAGAAGAAAGGGCCATATATATAGAAGAGCCCAAAAAGTTTCAAAAATAAAAAATCTGTTAGGCATAAAAGGCCCACGCCGGTCCGAGCCGCGGCGGTCACAGGATAGGGTTAGGTGATATCGTGCCCTGGTGCTCGAGCGCTTATCGAGCGCCCCGATTCTGGAGAACGTGCGCCTGGTTGGCACCTCGAGCGCTCATCGAGCGCATGATTCTCGAAAACATGCCTTGGGCACTCATCGAGTACAATGTGTCTTGTTGGCACCTTAGGCATCAATCTGGCACAGTTTCTGAGGAGGGATGGAACAGAAGATAGGGAGGCTATAACACTGAGGATGTGATGCGTAAGACCTTTAGGTATGAAACTGATAAAGCTCGACCAGGCAAGAATGATGTTGCAAATACCAAATACTCCCACGCGGTCATGAAATGGGCCAATACACAGACAACTAACAATATTATTACCTTAATGTAATATAAAACCTTTTATAATTATAATATCATTATACTAACATAATTAAATCAAATTTTATGAATATATTTCTCATGGATTCATTCATTGGTCAAACTTAGTCAGATCCTAAATAACACAGATATGTATAATAAACAAATATATTATAGTAACCATTAAAAGATATTCACAAAATATACATAACTTATACATCATCATTTAAACCTTTACATACTCATGCGATCTACATGATCTTTTTATAATCCTGGTAATAAAACTTTAGTTAAAGGGTTTGTAATCATCAGCACAATATTGATGTAATCAAACAATACTTTATATTTATCACATTTTTATTTTATGAGAATATACTTTACTTTCATGTATTTATTCCATGTGCTATTGAATTATCTCAAAATATTTTTACAAGTTTAGAAATAAAGTCAACAATATTCAATCTTATAATTAAATTCCTCAGCCAAATAATAGGTTTAGCAATCTTATGGCATGCTACCACTTCCACCTCCATAGTAGAAGTTGCAATTAAATTTTGTTCAGTGCCCTTCTAAGAGATTACACCTTCAATAAGTATAAATATATATTCTGATATTGACTTTATACTATCTAAATATCCAACAAAATCAAAATATGTATATCTAACTATTTCTAACATATCAAATGTACTATATATAAGCATACAATCTAGCATTTTTTTAATATCGAAATATCTTTTTCCATAATTTTCAAATGATTTAAATTAAAATCACTCTGAAATTTCCTCAAAACACTACTACATATGCAACATTTGGATATGACCTCAACAAGATAAGTGTAAGGATATAATCTCATTTGTTACCTTACAAACCTTGTTTTTAGACAATGACACCTACTTAACATATCATCCTTAGCTATAGGTGTAGTGATAAGTTTAGATTCTCTATCTCGCTAATATTTTTTTAATATTTGCATTTTGAGATAAATATTTTTTTTCTTAAAATCTCTCTCTATAAACTTTTATGTCAATAATATGCAAGGTTTCACTTAAATTTTTCATATCAAAAGAATAGGAAAGAAAATGCTTAGTCACATTAAACAATTTAAAATTATTACTAACAAGTAAAATGTAATTTACATAGAAGACAAGAAAAATAAACCACCTCCTACTAACTTTAATGTATATACAACAATCAAAATATATTTTTTATAAACTTATACATAGAAATAAAGTCATTAAAGCTAAAATAACTTTGATGAGAGGATTGTTTAAACTCATATATAGATTAATTATCTTACAAATAAAATAATTGTTTTCATCTAAAATGAAACTCATTGGCTGTTTCATGTACACATATTCAGTTAAATCATCGTTAAAAAGGTTGTTATCACATTCATATGATTAAACTCTAAATTAAAATGCGCCGCCAATAGTATAATTATTATTAAAGACTTCTTATTTGATACAGAAAAAATATCTCATGGTAATCAATGCCAACCTCTCAAATAAACCATTTAGCAATTAGTCTAACCTTTTGTGGGTCTATATTATCATTGCAATCTCTTTTGGTCTTATAAATTCATTTACAACAAATAGTTTAACCACTTGAGGTAGTTCAACTAAATACAAAATATTATTTTTCTCTATTGAGTTAAATATCATCCTTTATACCATCATACCATTTGAATTCAAATTATTCATTTAATATTTTGATTTTATATGAGTTCTCCCATTTTATATGCACAATTTTATTTATAATGATAATTGTAAGTTTTGTCTCATGTTTTCTTTTTTCTCCTTCAGAGTTAAAAATTTGGATTCGCTGCAAGAGCTAGGCAAAATTCAGCACAGCATTGCATTCTCTTAGTGAGCATTTTATCCTTATAATTCTTTGGGAACCGGTTATGGTTATATTGTCCGAACGATTATCCGATGAGATCTTATACAGATTTTATTTTATCGGGTCTTATGTATTTAGTTTATCATACTCGGATTTAAAATTTGTAAGGATAATATTTAAAATTTAATTAAGGATTTAATTAATTTGGTTGGTCCAAGTTTGTGACAAATATAAACCGTTAAAAATTAATAACAATTTATTATATATCGAGGAATTAGTTCCAATTTTAGAGAGAATGAGTTAAGCATTCGCATGAAGTGATCTTATTGGTAAAAATCTTTTAGATGAATCACTCTTTTGAAAAAGTCACCTCAAAAAGAAAAGGTGATGTCTAAATAGAATATATGTATTTGTTTTCACATTGAAGTATGTAGAAATTTTAGGGCAAAATTTTTATGATGTGGGGGAAAATATGTTGTAGAAGGCAAATATTCTTTTAATGATAATTTAATTACATTGATAAAATTTTAAAATCAATTAAAATTTGATCGACAGACATATCTAGTTGTGTTAGTATGTTGACACGTAATGCGTTTATGAAGAATGCTTATAAGTGGTACAGATTATGTCTTCGCGCCTAATCTGTACTTTACTAGCGCACATGCCAATTATGGATAAATAGACTTCTTAGCTAATTTTAAATCTTTTTTGCTAGAATTATGAGAGAAGAGAGAGAAAGAAAAGAATGAATGAGAGAAAAGAAGAGAGAAAAAGAATGAGAATGAGGATTTAATGTAAAAGTGAGATTTAGCCCATATAGAGGGTTATATACGGACGGCTCACCCACGAATCTAAAATAATAATATATTGCTTTTAGATATGTGAAAATAATTATAATTTAAGCTTTATATTTTCTTTTTGTTGGCGAGGCAATCATCGATCTTTCGTCCTTTTCGTATGTGAGCATGATTTGAGTATATATTATGTATTTACATATTTTTAGAATGATTTATGATATTTTATAAATCTTGATAAAATTTGATTATTAAAAATTGGCACTAGCAGAAATTATCAAAAAAATGATATTGTCAATATTTCAGATTTTTAATTATGATATAATTTCAATATGCTTCTTTGATAAACATCCACATATGTAAATATATATACTTTACTGAGTAACTAGGTCACTATTTCTTTTATTTCACTGAACTTTCAAATTAGAGGGCTCGAGTTAACTTACAAGTTGTTAGATTTTGAAGGAAAATTGTTGAAAATTTATCTTTGGTATATTGAAACAGTTTGATATTTAATTATAATTTAATGGATCAGAATATTGATTTTAGTTTCATTTCAATTATGTTTGTTATAAGGGAGTGGTCAATAATGGGGAAGATGTTTAATTCGATTTTAAGATTTTAAAAGTATTAATTTAATATTTTGATATTACTTAAGATGTTTTCTTCCTAAAAATTGTTTGAGGTCATGTATTTGTTCTTTTATGGTTACTTTTGAGCGTAGCTCTTAAGTTTTATAATTGAATGATTTTAAATTATTATTTGGTTATTTGTCAGTATTTGACATAGATTCACATTTTGGTACCATTTTAGACTTTTAAATTAGAAGAATGAACAATTAAAATTTTAAATCTTAAGAAAAAAATTAATTAAAGTTAATTATGAATTAAGAAATCAAGAAATTCAGTTATAGGATCGGGATATGATAAAAAGTTTTGTGAATACGATGTTCAAGCAACAGATCAGAAAAAACATTGATATAGAAATTAATGACATGTTTGTCAAAGACATACTTGCCGTTAGCCATGTTAAAGATGTGGCAGAGATGTTCGACCTACTCGGAACATACTAAACATAGTTAAACCTAACCATGTATATATTTGGAGTAACTTCTTGTAAATTGTTGGTCTTTATTATAAAGACCGCAATCCTATAAATTAGGAACATAATTTGAGACTACTTATATAATTAAAATTATGATAAAATTAATCCAAAAAAGTCTTTGACAAATATACTAGCCTCCTATGTCTTAGTTTTTTGTAAACTCAAGCTCGATTCCTTTAATTTAATTTTTGAACCTAAAAGTCAGGAATTAATTCCGAATGTGTTAGGCAATCCGAATTTTGAGGTAAATAATCCCAGTTGATCATTGACAAGTAGACTAACTTTCCATGTATTCGTTTCCCAAAACCGAGACACCCGATCTTTTAAATTTTCCTTCAAACCCGAAAGCCAGGGATGTAAATCGGGAGATGATAAGAAATTCGGTTTGAGACAAAATTAATACTAGACGATCTTTAGTGTCTATACTAAATTTACCATATCCTAAAATTTTTACCAACGTATACCCAAATACCTTAAATTAAATCCTTCAAGATAATAGGCAAAATGGGAATTTTCACTCCGGTTGATGAAAACTGCTGTCGGCAGCCATTTTTGCCAAATTTCTAAGGAAAAATTGGTCACACACATCATTATGTATATAAGACCCTCCCAACACTTAGAAAAATTTAGAGAACCAAAATGACCCTCAAAACCTCACGGCAGTAGCTACATGAGAGTAGGAAAAAATTCAGCAACCAAGGAGGACTTGGATAAATTTAATTTGGCAGCTGTGCCAACGGGGAAAATTAGGTGGCTTTTTCACTCCATATTGGACTATAGTAAGTATAAAATATAGTAAATTAAGAACACATTATATATTAATAGGAAAAATGGGGAAAACAGGCACGCATCAGCAGCTAGGCTGCTGATGCACGGCACCTCTCAGCTACATCAACAGCCAAGTTTCCTTACCTTCCAAATAGCTCTTTGAGCAGCTGAATTTGGATAAGTTTGGCCACAAATAATACTAAATACTGGCCCTAGATTGTAGCCTCATTATTGCCTAACAGAGGGATGATGAATCAGCTAAACACCGGTTGCAATCTAATGCAACCACCAAGCTGCTGCATGCAGAAATTTGAGGAATGACACGAGGGTTTAGTGGATATGATGAGTCAAATTGTTTAAGGCATGAATAGGGTAAAAGAAGGGAAGAGAGGAGAGATTGTGAAGCACAAAATAATCAAGGGTAAAGTAAGGGAAAAGAGGAAGGAAACCAAGAGGCAGCAAGGAAAAGTTCAACTGAATAAATCGGCAAGTGTACTTCGACCATTTCCTTGCTTGTTAAGCAATTTTTGGCTAATTTCTCTTGAGTATTGATGATCAAATATTTTCCTATGCTTCATTAGTTATCATAAATTCATGAGGAGTTGCAAGAAAAAAATTAAAATGGGTGAACTGGCATTGGACACATGATAGTGTCCAAAATCGGGTTCTGCTGTGATAGTTCCTGATGTTTACTTCATATCGACCACTAGATGGCCGAATTAGCCAATGACCAAAACTGGTCAAATGATCCTTATTTAATAAAATAAAAGTAGAAAAAAATGAGCCTTTGAATCATTCAAGAATGGGTTCAAATTCGGAGTCCAACCCGACTTGATTTGCTAGTATTAGGTGTGGACTATCACCATATAAACCGGCGGACCCAGAAAATATGGGTCGGATACTGAATCGGACCCATGAATAGCAAGGCTCTTGCTGAATGCTTCTTTGAGCAGTTGGGAAAATAATTTTAAATAAAATACAACCCAAATCCAAAATGGGCCAAATTGGTTCCAAAAGTTAGCTAAGACCTTAGAGGTGATATTCAAGTATCGGTCTATAAAAATCAGATCCAAATTAAATATGATTCAGACCCTCAAAGTTGGAACAAGATCTGTCTGCATTAGCTGATGCTGTTGCAGAATAGTTCTAGAAATTTGGTCTGAACCGGCCAATATTGACTTGGACCGGCCTAAAAAAAATTTATTTTTAAAGTTAAGTCCCTTTTCTACAAGAGGACACCCAGAACCAGCCAAAAATATGCCCGATTGAACCATAAAAAAATTAGGGAAGCAGAATTGTCCTAGACAGTTCTGCTAAAACCCGAATGGGCTGTCTGTGTTAGCAGACTGCACCGGCCACCATCCGATCACTAAACCTGCTAAAATTTGGGCACAAAATAGCTAAGACCCATATCCATGTTGTGTAAAATTGTATTGTGAAAATGGATTATATAACTTAGTGAACTGATCCCTCAAAGCCTTTCTCGAACCTATTCAGTTTAAATGATAATTTGAACCCTTTATTAAAAAGGGCCAAACCGGTCCCAAATTTGACTAAAAATTGACCGAACCAATGATCAATCAACCCAAAAAGGATGTTGGGATAATTATAAAAAAAAGTTCGGGCTCAAAATAATTAGGAAGCCCGGTCCCAAGCCTTAGCCGAACCGGTTCACATGAACCGAGAAATTTTCAGAATATGAATAAACTATTAAACTAACTCAAGACCTACCCCGACTTGACTTACTAACATCAATAAGTATTGAATTAAATTATTTATGCTCCGATAAATTAATTGGCCACCAAGTAGATTGAAAGACACTAAGTATGGAATAAAGTTTCGTATGTATTTTTCTGCATGTTTAAAGCATACAAAATATTATATTTGGATATCGTTTACTATTTTAAACTATATTCATAAAAGTTTGGAAGGAACTCTATGAAAATATGAAAAAATTTAATTACGTCCAGTGACGTTTAGTTAAGTTCTGTTTGGTTATACGAGATCCCTTCAAGGTTTAAAAAGAAAAATTGGATCATGGATCTTTTTCAGATGGTGATATTCTCTGACATATCTTAGGATATTATAGTAAAAAAATTAAAAAATTTTTTTATACGGTCCGTCCATTTTGGCCCCATCTATCGGGATTTTAGGTAGTACCGCCCTTCTCGGGGTGTAAAAAGGAGGACAAGAATTAGATTATGGAATTAAGCACAATCCCGATTGTAAAAGTAAGCACAATCTATCCTATTGTTAGGATATTTGTCTTAAATTGTGTGGATTAACACAATCTTTTTTTTAATTTATCCGCTCTCGTTAGTTGGTAAGGCCTACTGACCCTAATCCCTAAAGATAAGAAAAAATAAATACAATCAATAAAAGTTAGAAAATAAAGAAAGGTAAATACATTGCACTTCATGTATCTGCTCCTATTTATATATATTAATGTATATTCTGTATAAAATGCATGCCTTTATATGTTATGTACATTGTTGAGCATTTGGCTCACTCGCTTGCTATTTTCACTTCCCTTCAGACGAGTCTCAAGAAATGATGACGAACGAACAGGATTAGGAAAGAAGTTTAAGGTGGCCATAATTTTATTTTGACATATATGTTGTACTTGGGATGATGAAAAGAAAGAAAAAAATGTGTACTGTATAATGTTGTATTACAGGCATGTTGTATTTTGATAATGGAATTGCTCCCGTTATGATATATTTGCTTCCGCCAGGTTTAAATTCTAATAGATGTTTAGTAAGTATCTTCCTTAATTTAGACTAATATCATGAATGAATAATGTGATATTAGAGCCAGTATAATTTATGGCGAATGTTAGGATCCTATTTATGATAATAATAATAATATTAAGGATAAGTATAACGACGTATGACGTGAGACGTCACATTTATAGTCTCTCAGTGTGAGATAGAGGCCACCTCGGATAAAATTAATGCCATTATAGATATAAAACCTCATTGGATTATTAAAGATATCCAAAGGCTAATGAGGTAACTCACAACTCTATCTTAATTCATAGATAGGCCAACTAAAGAATACTTACCATTCTTCAAAGCACTATGAGGTATGAAGATGAACGGTTTTTGGTGGATGGAAAAGTGTTAACAAGCCTTCTAGGACATAAAAGAATACTTAGCACATCCTCTTTTATTGACTCGTCTTAGATGTTGAGGTTTTATATCTGTAATGCCCAATTTTTATCTAATTTAATTTGTTATTATCAATTTATTTTAGATTAATTAGATATATCAAAAATAATTATGTAATGTAAAATCTGAAGAAAATTGGAGCAAGAAAGCAGAGTGGCGCCTAAGACACGCCCAATGTGCGCTTGGGCACCGATTCCTAGTTGAGAGCGCCTAAGACAGCGTTGAGCATTGATTTCTATGGGAGTTACGTTTGAGGTGCGCTCGAGGCAACACTCGTATGCTGAGAGGTTTTGGCACAGTGCCTGATATACTCCCAAGCGGTGCTTGTGCACCAATGCACCTATATAAGGAGCAGCATATATTATTTGATCATTTTGCACAGGAAAGAAGAGAAAGGAGAAAGAAAGAGAAGGAGAAGGAAGGGAGAGAAATGAGAGAAAATGTAATTTGAAGTATCTTTTTATTAGATCTATTCTATTGGAGGTTAAGGCATGTATTCTTATGGTCTATTTCGATATCTGATTATTTTTATTTACGTTTAGTAGATTTAATGTACATGCATATTAGTTTACTTGCCCTATTGACTCCCTTATGCATGCATGTCCATTTTTACCGGTTGTTTTGGGATTTTTCTTTGATTTTACTAATATTTGAGGATTTTGCTTATTTTTCAAAAAATAGTTAATTATTTTAAGACAGTATATATATATAAGTATATTTGTAAAGAAAAAGTAATGAAAACCTACATATGAGTCGTGCACGTAGAATCCATACGTTGTTACTCTAGGTCGAGCTCCATCTTCATTATATACTTCGATATGTGACCTTTTCTGATGAAAAATTTTGTGATTAGACCATTCCAAGTGGAAACTTCGACCTTTTTCGCTAGATAAGAAAAGTTATATAATATGTGATAAGTCCCTTCTCGATTGTGTTTTTTGATAACCATTGTAAGGAATTGAACAGAACTAATAAATTTTGGACATCCTAATATATCAAATAGATTTGAGAATTGTACATATCATCTATAGGTGATAAAAGAAAGTTGTATTCAGTCATGTATATAGGAGATAATATGTAGTTGGCCGACCTATGTGTCTAAATATTAGAGATATAGCCTCAAATATTGGGAGTATATGTAACCATTTCTCAAGTTAATTTTTCAGTTTTTGATTATCTAATTTGTGCATATTTTAGATTTTGATATATTTTACCTTTATTAAATTATATTTGAGATTTTAATTGAGTTTTGCAAGTTTCTCAACAATTAGGATTTGGTTAGTCTATTACAATTGGAATTTGTGATTTTCATTTGGATTATACTTCATTTGAATTATGCTTACAATTGGAATATACTTTTGAATAGAAGACTACATTTGGAATTTTGTTGATAAGCTTTTGGATCATGGTTTTACGTGTGTTGTATATATTTATCGACTCTCATCTTAATTTTGGAAACATTGTGTTATATTATATACTGATATTTATTAAACTTTTGGTTCACATTTTTTCTTTCTTATCCCCTTCAAATTAGTGGGTTCGGATATGCTTAGGAGTTTGGACATAGATTGGATTGAAGTCTCACATATATTGATGAATTTAGCCTGTAGCTTAGATTGTGATCATACTAGTTGTATTTTGGGTATTGAGAGATGGTAGGATGTTGGTTTTTGGTTTTGTGTGGGATCGGTTTGATTATTTTGTTTTCTAGTGATGTATATTGACGGTTTGTCACTCCCTTACGAAATTGTGGAGCAGGTTACAATTATTTTATTGTCTGGATGAGTTATCCGATCAGGTTTTGTGATTTATTTTGTACTCTGATCTATTATTATTGTATGTTGAGGCCGTTTGGTGAGTCGTTAGATCACATCCAAATTTGAGATTAATTTTGGTCATTATTTTTGTTTATTTTGGGATTCAAATTTTTGTGAGTCATAATCATTTTGGATTATTATTAGGCCTGTTTTGATCCAAGACCGTGACAATTTTTTTATTTTACCATTTCAAAAACAAATTTAAATGTCATTTTTCTAAGAAAATAATTATAAGTACAACGACTTATCTACTATAGCAGCAAAATCTTCGTTGAGTCAAAGACTCAATATACCTAAATAAAGATGGTGCTTTAGCCTTAATGTTTTTGTAAGAAAATTTCAGCCATATTTTTATGTCCATAAAATAATGATTCTAACATATCAAACCCTTAAAATGATCTTGTAAAAGTCAGAGATATTCGAATGTTTAATCAAGTGATAAATCAAGTTGAATAAATTTGGCATGCAGTTCTAGGCCATGCTTTCTATAAAAGGTCAAGACCTCCCGGATTTTCTCATCAAAACAAGGATCCCAATCTTAGATAAGTCCATTGAAGAATCATCATGGACTGCATTCAATATATTACCACTAGGTATAACTTCCATGTACATTGAGCCTCTTCTTAGTCTAGTAGTGAAATTGGAATAATCTTGGCTTCACTTGAAGGGATTGAGTTCAAATGCTCAATCACATTTGAGTTCCTAGCAACCAACAGTATGTTTCAATATGAAGCTTTAATAATTGGTTTAAAGCTGGCAAAGGAATGGTCTATTAAGACTTCAACCATCTACTGTGGTTCTGAGCTAACAGTCAATTTAGTATAACTTTAAAATTGTCAATTCAAAACTTGCCAAATATCTTTACAAGGTCTAGACTCCCTTGAATTTCCACGATAGATTTGAGATCATTGTTATCCCTAGAGAAAATAACTAGAAAAACTACTATCTCTCTATGATGGCATCATCAAGCTCCCAAGAGCAATATATATGGGATATGCTAGAGATTTTTCAAAGATTTAGTATTAAGGAGTAAGATCAAATTCTGCAAGTGTTAGATGAGACAAATTAGATGAGCCATTATATGAAATACCTTCATGATGGGATGCTACCGAGTGATCTAAAGAAGGAAAATCAGTTCACAAAACCACAAATTTGTATATTATAGTAGACATATCACTATTTAGGAAGGGTTATTTGATGGCCAATATGCACTATTTGACTCTAATAAAAGCCGATTACTCCCTTTGAGGGGTATACCCTGCATATAAAGAGCGCATATGGGATGAAAGAATTCAGCCTTTAAAATTATGAGACAAGTTTATTATAGACCAACTATTAAGAAGGATACTATGAAATTTGTCAAAAAATATGACAATTGACAGATCCATGAAAACTTCCCCAAGCGGCGCACACAGTGCTTGAAAACTTGCATGGCCTTTGGCCATTTGTGCAATGGGAGTGGGACATACTAAGTCCTTCCTTTGCGATTAACCAAATAAAAATTATTATCATTATAGTTGATTACTTTACAAAATAAATAGAAACCTCTCTATTGACTAGGATTATAAAATACAAAGCTACAAAATTCATACGCTAAGGCATTATCTAATGATTAGGGATACCTGAATTCATAGCTGCTGACAATAGTATTCAATTCTTAGGTAAAAGGTATACGAAATACTATAAAAGCCTTGGTATTTGATGAGCTGACATATCCATCTCATACATAGACAAATGAGCAGGTAGAGGTAATGAATTAGACAGTAGACAATGACTATAAGATCAAGTTTGACAAGGGTGACAGTGCTTAGGTAGAACAACTCCTCTCCATGATTTAGGCATGCAAATGATTTTAAGAAAACCCATTTAGGAGACACCTTTCAACTTATGTCATGGAATGGAAGTAGTGATCTAAGCTAATATAGGTTTGCTAAACTATTTGGTGAGAAATTTTACTCCATGCGAAAATTTAAACTCCTTTCATAAAATTTGAATATCTTAGAGTAGCCAGAAAAAAGCTTATTTCTGGGTGACGATATCCCAACAAAGGGTCGGTTGATATTACAATCAAAAAGTAAAGGTGTAAATATTTGAAGTTCGTGACTTAGTATTATGGAATATTGAAGCCACCAAGAAGCTTCTACACAAGAATAAGTAAAGTGTTTGCAATACTCTAAATTGGCGTGTGCAAGCTACATACTTGAAATAGAAAGCTTGTCCCATGCATTTTAAACACCTTCACATTAAAAAATAACATCGATGAAAGGCCAACCTAAGAGCTCATAGGTACATCCTACCCCTTGCTCTGCTTTGCTTGAATGATGTAGAAGTATTGAACATTTCTTATGTGTACACTAATTGTTACAGGTCTTCTAATTTGAGCACAATCAGCCCTGAGTAGACATTTGATTTTAACACCATATCTATTAAAATGCGCCATCCCAAGTGAGCAATCATAGTGTAAATTCATGAAAATTATACAGTTTCAAGCATAGTCACACAACAAAAAACAATAAAACTTGGGGGCTTGAGACTAAAGAGCTCAATACCATTTTGAAAGGTCAACTATTAAGTAAATTGAGGTCCTCTGTGACTCGATCATCAACGTAGTCATCCAACAAATTAAACTTCAGGAATACTACATGCGTATAAGTGACACTAAACCTCTATATATGGCATGCACAATTAATCATATGATCAACGATAAGGGCCTTTTCTCACTAGTGATGATAGTCAAATAACTTAGCCATGAACGAATTTAGCAATGACATAATCAACAATCTAGAATTCATATACTAAAAGGCTAAACCCTAAGATCTTCATTACATACGAGAATCATATCCAGATAGATAGTGATTTGAGCAATTCGAGAAGTATCCTTTAAGATACAAAATACATCACCTGTCTACAAAAGCTTTTAAGCCATGTTACAAATTAAGCTATGGGGTTTCAACATCATATCTTTATAGGTAATGCTTGGCATAGCAGATAGGAGCTTAAGGATCCGATTGAGCCTCAAAATGTTTAATTTCTTAAGCTAGAAAAGTTTTAGGGTTCCTTAAATCCAAGCATCCAAACCAAAAATTAGGAACCCCCAGATAAACTATCCTCTTGCGAAGATTAGTGCCTTCATTGAACTAGGGATCCATTAAAGGACCAAACTCGTCTGGGCAGATATTCCTTCTTGGTTTCTCCTCAAGCTATAAGCAATCTACCAATCGTCCCTCAGCAATATTTTTAAGTTGTAAGCAGCTAGCTTGCCATTTATCAATAGTACGTTTGGCTTTAAAAGCGCATTAGTTTGCCTCAAAAGCCTTGGCTTCAAAAAAATTAGCTTTTTTTGCAGCAACAATGCAGTTTTCACGCAAGTTATTTTGATTTTTTGACTTCTATGCTTAACTTTCCCACTTAGCCAATTTTTTTAAGGTGGATCAATCTATCCCCAAAGCTTGATACATTGGCCTCAATAGCCATAGCTCTATGTTTCCAGGCCCTAACTATCGTTGGGTCTATATATGACCTCGACAAGCGCACTTCTTGATCCAAAATAAGAGCCTTCACCTGACCTGGTTTGCTAATGCAAATGACTATAAAAGAGCATGTTTGCAACAATTATGAAAGTAGGAACCAAATCAAAGACAAGAATAAAAATATACCTCTCAAGTTAGAATGTCCTCTCCTACAATGGGGCCTAGCAAAGGGTTGGCAATGCTGGGGCCTGGAGAAGATAAAGTGTAATATCCCAAATTTTTATTTGAATTAATTTAATATCAATTGTGATTTTGGCTATCTTAGGGGTGGCAAAAAAATTAATTAGATTTATGAAATTTAGACTGACATTTGGATCGGTTGGGCTGACGCCTAAGGTGCTCTTGTGTTGTCGCCCGGGTATTGATTCGGAATTTGGATTAAAAGAAACGAAAAACTAAAATAAATAAATAATAATAATAATAATAATAATAATAATAACAAAGAATACAAAAAAAAGAAATAAATAAAAAAAAAATAAAGATGGGGAAACAATAAAGCAGTGGAGGATCAGGGAGAGAGAGGGAGGGGGAGCTAGGGTTTTGGCGCAAAGAAGAGAGGGAAGAAGAGGAGGAGGGAGGCGGCCAGCGACGGCGACAACGACGTGCGGTGAGGACGGCATGGTGCCGGTGGTTGTCGGGGTTGGAAATTTGGCCGGTGGAAGTGGCAGTGAGGAGAAGCCATCGAAGAAGCCGACGGCGGGTGTCGGTAATGGCATTGACTGCAGCGCACGATGGAAATGCCGCGATGGTGGTTGGTGACGGCCAATGGTGGTCATCGGTGGTGTGCGGTGGCGCGGCGTGGGCTGAGGCGATGGTGGTGTGCGGTGTGGTGCAACGAAGCCGCAGGAGAGAGAGGAGACGACGGCCACGTAACGGCGGTGGCGGAGAGAGAGAGGATGTGACAGAGGAGAGAGAAAGGCTCGATTGGAATACTTTAGAGATCCTTTCTTCAGATCTGCAAAGTATGAGGTCCAAGCAAATATCTATAAACTCCCTCTTTGGTCTAACTTAATTTCTGATATATTTTGGATACTGTTTGAAATTTTATAAACTTGCATGTATTTTTATACACCTGAATTATTTATTCTGGACATGTATGTGCGTTCATTGGATGTTTTGGGGGTTGTTGGACTGGATTTTATGATTTTAGAGGGTTTATTTTTCGAAAAGTCTGAATAATTTATTGGACACTGTATATTTTTATATTAATAATTTGTATAAAAAATGAGCATGAAACTTTGCATAGGCCGTGTAGTCACATGTACGTGTCAGGTTGTGGTTACTACACTTGGATTTGAATTATTAGATTCTAGCCAGCTCCCGACGGGGAGATTATTTTGTTATTTGAAATCCCTTTTCGAGTGCAGGAAAGGCTTGGAGTAGTGCTCCTTCCTATTTGGATAATTTGACTTGACCTTAAAATATATTTGGACGTCCTAATATATCTGATAAGTTTGAAAAATATACCCAAAGTCGCGGGTGGCAAAACATAGTGAGCAACCTTATCTATGGGTACACAGTACATGAATTTTGGCCTAAGGTTACCGGGATTATGTGTAACACTTCCTCAAGCTAGTCTTTAAATAATTAGAACCCATATTTGGTGCATAATTTATATTTTTATATTAATTGGTATTGGACTTTGATTTGGATATGTATTTTTAGACTTTGATTTCAATTTCAGATTCGCTAATTTTTGCCTATAATTGGGTTTGGTATATCTCGTACAAATAATTTTGATTATATGTTTTGCTCCGGACCTTTGGAATATCTATCGCGGTGCTGCTTTAATCTCTGTGCACGCTATTGGGTTATCCGGCTATCGGATTCTGCCCCAGATCACAAGCTGATCAGGCATTGGATTTGAATTTGGATTTGGATTTAGACTCTGATTCGGACTCGGATTTAAACTCGGATCGACATCGGTTTTGGAATTGGTTCGGATCACCTTTATCTTGGTTATTTATATATATATTTATTTATATATACGTCCCAACGAGGACTATTTTCGAAATCTATTTTCAAATTTTGGATATTTGTTTGGATTTGGATATTTGATTTGAGTACGAGACTACAATTAGATTTTAAAATTTGGATCTTGAATTTCGGTTAAATTTATCTTATCGACGATTTAGATTTATTCTAAAATTTGATTGGATTTTCATCCATTGACCTCCTATCTGATTTATTGGACTCCTTTTGACTAAATATGATACTTGTTGGACATTAGGCTCATTTTTCTGTTTTATCCCTTCAGAGTAAAAGATTCGGATGCAGTACATGAGTAAAAACGTGATCGGTCAAATATTTGTCCAGTTTGGTGAGTTTCAATTTTATTATGATTTATATTGATATTTGATGTATTTGGATTATGGAATTGGCCGGATATGAGCTTATTGTTATATTTCGAGAATAGTTTGAATATTATATTATATTTGATTATGATTTTTGGGTCGAATTATTACCTCCCTTACGATGATTGTAGAGCAGGTCACATTTATATTATTCGGACGGTTGTTCAATGAGGTCTTGTGAGGATTTTAATTTTGTTGAGTGTATATTTTGGTTGTTATACCTGAATTTTGGGACTTAGTATTATTTGTTTAAAATTATTTAGAATTTTAGATTTTAAAAATTATAATTAATTATTTAAATTGACCTACTTGATTCGGGTTCGTGATATGAAAACCTCTAACAAATGAGTAGCAAGATCGGATGAAACAAGGGCTTTCAAAACCTAGAGCTCCCCTTGAAATTTTGACTTCCTTACTACTTGGACAAGGGGGATATCGAACGAATTTTAGTATTTATTGTAGCGTAGGTGTTCCCTATGACACCTTCTGATTTTGAGGAAATGACAAGAATGATTGGAGGCTTCACCTCTAGTCCAATTGAAGTAGGGATGATAGGATTATTAGAAATCTTACAGGAGAAGAGGTGAGGATTAGAGTCTAAGACTAGAAAACCTTCTCGACTCTCACATCCAACATCAGAGTGAATCCTAGGCGGCGTCTCCAATATGATTCCCCTCTTCCTTTTCAAGGTGTAAGTAGGCAAATCGGCAACTACGTCACCACCAACAACATTATACCTTTTTACTAAATCCAAGGCAGAGGGTTGAAAAAACTACCAGTCTTATGCAACTCTGTAACATACTTTCTTACAAGGACTGCATGTGGCTTGATATAAAAAAGCTCATTTGTGCTGTCCATTTTAGAGTAAAATGGATTCACGACAATCCAACTATTTGATAATATCCAGTCGGTTGAGACTTTAATATAAAAGAACGGATCCTTCTAGTTGTTCATGGAGTCAAAGTTTTCTCTACTTATTTCATACTCCTTTTGAGTAGTCAAAAAAATCAAATCATTTTGCTGTTCAACATAGAAAATAATTTTTACAACCTCAGCATCCATTGTGAGCCCATGATGACGAAAAAAACCAAAACCACTAAGTACAAAGTACATTAAGATGCAACTGTGCGATCAAAATCTCTAAGGCCTCCATAATCTCCAAAAATCCCTAGTTGTTGGGATGTGGAGTTCGTTATTCAAGTCGACTTTATATATGGCAATGAATCCATCATGAGGAGATGACATTCTCTCATTTGGAGAGGTATTGACATGTAGAATGGTAGTCAAAAAATTATAGCTATCATAGATATTTAATATGTCAGATAGTGATAGTAATTAATCAATGTCAGCAATATTCTGAAGGGACTAGCTTCCAATCTTACATAGAGCCATTTACAACAGCAAGAATCAAAATTGTGAAACTCTTAGGATTAATGGTTTTAGAAATCTTGTTTTAAATCAACATAAAGAAGAGGAGGTTCAATTTGAATTCAAATAGAAGGAAGGGAAACACTGAGAAAAAAATTGATAATATTTGAAAACGACGCCTTTAAAGAGAAACATTGCTTCAAACAAAGTGTATTTTTCTAAAGCATTATATGTTAAGAGAACTTTTCTTATTTCATTTACAATAACCAAAATACTGTATATTGATAATTAGTAAAAAGAAATACAAAGCGACATGCCATGTAATATCTCAAATATTTTTTTAATAAATTATCTAATTAATTTTAATAATTATTTTATTATTTATTTTGGATTTAGAAATTTTATAATTGGGCTTAAAAGTTAAGTCTAAAGTATTTCTGTTGCGTCCCGGGTCCGTAGTTACCGTACGGATTAGGGAGTCTTCAGATTCCTTTGCACGCGGCGGCGTCGGATGAAGGGTCCGGTCTCCGTCTCTATGAACCTGGACCTGCACAACACAAACAACGAACAAGAGGTCAGGGGTCCGGCAGGATTTCTCCCACCGAGGCCACTCCGACGCTCAAGTAAGCAAATTCCCGCAACGAACGAAAATGCGCACGCTATGAGTGGTGCGCGATTGGATGCTGTGAAAGCGTAAGAGATACTCGTGTTATGGTATGGAGAATGCAGTGAGCAAATTGTGGAAGGCCTGGCTTCCTTGATGCACCGCAATGGGTGGCTGACTTTTCCGTAGTTTGAGTAGACGTGGGGTGAGCAATCGTGAGCTAGCTCGTGATCGACAGAAGTGAGTCAATCCTCAGTTTAAACTCGTTACCCTCTTGTGACCAAGTTGAGAAGAAGGAAGCTCAGAGTTCATTGAGTTCGATTCAGAATTGGAATCAAAATTTAGAAAGAAGAAGAAGATGAAGATCCTTTTCTCTGTGGGGCGTGAGGGCTCTTATAGGCCTCTCCCTGTTGGACTCTGGGTGCCAGAACACCCGTTGTGAGGGCTTCCACGCCGCTGGTCACTGTTCTGGACCGCCAATCATGTTGGTTGTCTTCTTGCCATGGCTGACATACTTCTAAGCACTGCCGGCCGAGCCCGATTTTTTCCTGAGTGGGGATTGGTTGGTTGCCTGCAGGCGGCTGTGGGAGCCGTTGGCGCTGCACTAGCCACTCCTCTATTGGCTAGCCTTTCCGCCTTTTCGCCGATTTCCCGTCGACGCATTAAATGCGTTGCAGAGCTCCGTTGCCTTCTCCTAGCGTGGGCTCTGCACGCGTCTTCCGACTATTGGGCTGCGCTGACCATCCCTCGTGGGCTTTTGGACCTTCCGCGGGCCGCAGAATCCTTCATGGGCTTGGAAATCCCTCATGGGCCAGGACATGGGACCCAACAATTCCAATAATTGAATTAGGTTAGATACTTAAACCATTAAATTGAACTAATAGTTTGAGTTGGGTATTTTGATTATTAATATGATTAATTGGGTTAGTTAAATTATAAGTCTATTTAATTAAGGAAATTTCTATATATTTAATTTATATAAATTTTAGTATATTAGAATTTATTAGTAGAATTATAAAATTAAAATTTAAGATGGGACAAAATATTAAAAAAAATATACTAATAAATAATAATAATGATAATAATAATAATAATAAATATATAAATATATAATAATAATAATAAATGTAATAATAATAATAATAATAATGATAATAAATTAATAATAATAATAATAATAATAATAATAATAATAATAATAATAATAATAATAATAATAATAATAATAATAATAATAATAATAATAATTTCAAACGAAGGAAAGAAAAAAAGAAAGAAGGAAAGAAAAGGAAAGAAGAGAGAAAGAAAGGAAGAAGAGAAGAGAAAGGAAGGTGAGAAGAAAAAGGAAGGGAGAAGAGAGAAGAACAACGCGGCAAAGAGGAAGGAAATCGGGCCTAAAATGGAAACTCGGCAAAACCTAACCGATTCCTTCATTACTTAAGGAGACGTGGGTGTGGAAGGAAGGAGCCGCCGTCATAAAACCCTAGTTGTGCGATCATTGCATTTGTTCCTCGTCGTTGCCACTGCTATTGCCATCTTCGACCAGTGCCGTAAGAAGAATTGTCATCGCCGTCATCGTTTGAGTGGTTTACTGCCGTCGCCGACATCAATAAGTACCAAAGCCACCATCACAAATCTAAAGTAGAAATCGGAGCCGTGGTGAAGCTGAACCCCAAGCCGTCTTATGGAACCGTGAAAATCAGGCAAGTGAACCATCTATTGTCATTCTACTCAATTTGAAGCTAATCCCTCATAAATCTTTCCTTCTTCATTGGTATTGTTGGCTGTGTGCTCTTGGATTGGAAGTTGATTCGAATTTGTCTCTCTCCCTCGCTTCCTCTAATTCCACCATTTTGAGGCGTAAATTGGGATGGTGTGAGCTCTTGGAAAATTGATGAGAGGGAGCACAGTTGTTACTCTATTTTTGTGACCGGCTGAAGTTGAGTGAGAAGCAGAGCTTCGTGCTCTGTTCTGGCCGAGAATTGGTGGGTGAAGGATCGAATCTGTCTCTCTCTCTCTCGCTTCCTCTAATTCCACCATTTTGAAGAGAAAATTGGGATGGTGTGCGCTCTTGGGAAATTGATGAGAGGGAGCAAAGTTGTTACTCTATTTTTGTGACCGACTAAAGTTGAGTGAGAAGCAGAGCTTTGTGCTCTGTTCTAGTCGAGAATTGGTGGGTGAAGGAATTGTAAATTTGGGATTAAATTGGGGGTGTATTACTGTGTGTGGTTGTGTGAGTAGATGGTGATTCGATCGAACTGTGTGTGTGGGTGTTCTGTGTGTGATTTGTGTGGGTGGATGTGTTGACAGTAAATGTGGTTTTGATTGATGTTGTGCGTGCGTGAGTGTGTGCAGATGCATATGTGCTGCTGTGATGGGTGTGAACAACTGGGTGTAGCCGTGTGTGTATGTATTTGTGTTTATGTGTGTCTACGGTGGTGGGTGTGTATTTATACGTGTATCGGTGTAGTTATTGTGTGGGGGTTTGAAGCAGTGTGTGTGTGCAGTGCTGCTACTACTGCTGGCAGCTATGTGAAATGGGTGTGGAGGAAGTAGCTGAGCTGCTGTCGGCACGAGTGGCAGTGAATGAGCCGTGAGTGTTGTTGGTGGAGTGTGTGTGTGCGTGCATATTTGTGTGCGTGTGAGTGGGGGCAAAGAAGGCTGCGTGAAGTAGTGGGCCGTGGGCTGAGTTGGCGGAGGGCAGCACAGTGGCCCGTGGGTGGAGATTGCTGGATGGGGTACGTGGGTATATGTGTGTTTATGTGTTGGTATATATATATAAATATATGGTGGTACATGTATGTATATATATATGTAGTAAGGTATTTGGATACAGATGTATATGTATGTATGTTAATATATGGTTATATATTTGGATATATATGGATATTTGTAGTTTGTATATGTTGTATGTATAAAAATATATTGGCGGTGTGCGGAATGGTATTAATTGTATAAAGAATTAGATATAGTCAATTAATTTGTTGGAACCTTATAAAATTAATTGGGGACGAAAAGCGAAATAAAAAAATATATACTGTTAGCCTTAGTCGTAGATATTGCTCAGGAGTAAAATCGAAAAATAGTGAGGTAGTTGAGGTAATCAGATATTGATCCATGTATCCCCTTTGAACGTCCTGAGATATATTCCTTTATGTTAGATTTGATTGTATGAGTACGGTCTGGTCAGCACCTAACGACATTCCTATTATTGATGTTGCAAAACTTTCATTGCGTTATACTCGATTGTGTGAGTATTTGGATTGTTGGTTTCCTACGGTCAAGGTAAAGGAAAGCCTGTGAAAACTCTAAGTATCTAGTCGAATGGGAAGCTACGACACCTTAGCGTGGTCTATACTTATCCGATACTGACTTTCGTATCATGGTGATAATAAGGTATGTTTATTGTGGAGGGATGCTTATAGCCACGTGACCATCGTAGGAGATGATATCAGCGATATCATTTGGCGAGGGATATCACGGATGATATCGACATACTACGGGTACAGTCTCTGGAAGGACTGTAGGGGTAGTTGGATACCATGGATAACATCGTTGTACTTACCCAGCCGTTGGGGGAGTAAATGCGCTGCCTTTGGTTCATGGTGGCAGAATAAGATCCAAGGAGATTCTTATTATCTTGTACAGTGGTGACCTCAAAATTGAGTTGATAATCAAATTTTTGATATTTCGTACAGTGAATCAAGAGGGATACTTATAACCTAGTGACCATTATAGAGGATGATATCTGGGATATCATTAGCGAGGGGTATCGGAGGTGGTATCGACAGGCTACGGGTACAGCCTCTGGGAGGACTGTAGGGGTGGTTGGATACCATGGATAACCTCGTTGCACTTATCCAGCCATCGGGGGCATAAATACGCAGCCTTTGGGTCACTATGGTAAAATAACGTCCACGGAGATTCATTGTGATGTTTCATCATTGTTGATATCTCGTGAGTTTTGGATTCGGTTGAATCCATGAATTATGTTCTATAGAATCCATGGGTCGAATTTTACGATATCCGGATTTGATGGAATCCATGTTGTTTATCGATATTGATGTTCAGGTCGTTCACGCTAACATTTGAACCAAAGAATCTCTGCATAACTCTTGAGGTCGGATTTTGAGGAATTTTTGCTAGTTTATTGGTGCTCTTATTATCTTTGAGATGTGTGGGTCAAGTGTGATCTATTTTGCTTAAGTTGTATTTACAATGGGTTGTAATTCTTCTTGGATATAGTAGATGGTTAGATTTATATTGAGATCTTGATAGTTTGATATCCGAGATTGTTCTTATTATTAGCATTTTTTATTATTATCACTTGTTGGGTTTTGGCTCACCATTGTATTTTCTTGGCTCCAGAGTAGACAGGTTGACACCATGACAAAAGAGATCGCGTGAGTAGACTCTAGGTAGAGGTGATCTCAGAGATTGAGGCTTTCCAGATAGAGACTTAAGATCTTGATAGTTTAATTACTGTTCAACTTTTATTAAATTTTCTATGAGAATTGATGTTTTTGACATTTAGGTCATTTATTAAAGTTATTTGTCATTATTATGGGTATTTATGTGATGATATATTTATGATGACTATGGATTGTGTCTTAAATGATATTATATAATTCATTAAAGTTGTTTGATGACGCGTAATTGATGATTTTGAGATGATCTGAGATTTTCACCGTGACGGTCCGAGTCGTGTTCGGAGATCCGAACTCAGGTTGTTACATGCCATGTGTTTAAAAAAGAAGAAAGTCATCTAATGCAACATTAAATGCACCATCAATAGGTCATCTCAGTCACAAGAGTAATCATAGCACAAATGTCATCCTAATTATCGTTCAACCAATTATTTGAATGTAACAAAATGAAAATCCAACTAATCCCAAGGACTAGCCGATTAAACTCTTAAAATTTGGGTTTAGTTTGCTCAATGATCTCAATTTTTTTAGAAGGTCAAGCTATATGTTTTATTAAAATTAAAAACTAATTGTTGGGTTATAAATCAATGCACTCTCAAACCTCAAGACAAATATTAAGAAAATTATGCTCAAATTTGTCATTTAATTGATGATTTTGGTGACTTTATATTCCCACACGGATGTACATGAATCCAAATATGAGTGGAATACATTAAAGAATACAATCTAAACATGAAAAATAAAACATATTAATTTTTTATTCACTCTTGGTAACAATAGTATACAAAATACATTTTGATATGAAAATACTAAGCTAATTTGCTTGAGGAAAAAATATATGGGTGCTAAATCTCAGTAGCAACAGAAGAATCATCATGTCCCGCTTCAATAACTATTTTTCCAAATGGAGAGAAAATAAGAGCACATAATGGATGCATCCTAGTCCATATCCTAGTCCCTCCAAATAAAGTCGCATGTGGAACGATACATGTTGAGGCATAAGGTTCCTATTCATTATACATACGAAAAATCAATCCAACTGATAATGTTACGTAAAAGAGGAAAACAAAAACAATTTTTCCTCTAAAAGAAGGAAATCAAGACAACCTTATCACTAATGCCCCGCGAAACATCATAGTATATAGATCATCTCTCTTCTATTCATAATAAAAGATTCCCCAAGCAAAAAAAGATTCAAAAGATTTAATCGATCCCATCAGCTGCTAAGGTATGTAAATTGGATGAAGAAGAAATATTGAGAGATCAACTTCTTTCATAACAAAAAATGAGCTGAGAAATGAAGCTTTCTAAAGCAAAGGTATACAATCGACAGTCAATGAATCTCTACTGATACCGATGGGCCGTAAGATCCGATTGACACAATCAATCAACAATAATTGGTCACTGGCTTCAAGTCCATTAGGAAGAAACACTCAAACAGTTCAATAGATTGGTTGATTTGATACTTCTTTTAATGAGTTTAGAGTTTGAATTCAATTTTCAAATATCGAGACTAATATGGAGTGCAACACCAACTGGACTAATAAAATTCATCAGCCCAATAAGCCAATGGTTAATAAACTCAAAAAGGCAAAAAGAATCGTTTGGCCTACTAGACCCAAGCTCAAAGGATTCATCATCCGAACTTGACCCAATCTTAGTCAAATTAAATTGAGATTTGGCAAACGCCTGGACAATTATTAAGCGGAATTTAAACCAAACTAAATTATATGACTAAGTGATGCATACTCAAATATTAAGTCAAGCGATTAATTTAATTAAGTAGTTTATTTGACCAAATGGTTTATATATTTATAGTTAGCCAAGGTAAGAGCTTCTAAATTGGCCAACATCAACTATTTATCATTATCAATTTAATATTTAGACATTAATTACTTTTAATTATCCTCACAATTAGAACATACATAATAATGGTTGAACTAATCATTTTCAAACTTGTCCAAACACTTGGATCGTGACCAATTATTCATTTTTGAGAAACTACCAATAATTAATATTATGATTATAAATACAGTTCACTTTCCCCAAAAAAATGAAACAAAATCCAAAAAATAAAAAATAAAGCACAACAGTCTCTTGTTATTTAAAAAAATATGGAACCAAGTCTGTTATCTCTATCCATTTTTTCTCTTTGATCTCAATTTCTCCCATATTATGAATTCTTAGAAATTTTATTAATTTATGCGTAGGAAGATATATCGGAAAACAAGTTATAGAGTTCTTATTTGTTGTTATACTAGGTAGAATTCAAATTAAAAAGTTTAATAATCTAATTCAAGTTTATTGAAATAATAATCCAAAATCCAAATACGGATAATGTATTAGAATTAATTAGAAAAAAAATATTGTCCAATAATACAATAAATAAATATTGTTTGAATGAATACTGTGTGAATGCCGGCCCGGCGACCAATGAAAACGTTAGATGGCAACCGAGGATTAGATGGGGGATATTAAGTACATACTTCATATATATATATATATATATATAAGTATTTTAGAATACTTTTTGTTACTATTAAGATATCATATTACTATGCTAATATATTAAATTATTTTTATATAAGTATATTAATTTATAAAAATTGTATTATTAAATATATATAAAAGGCAGCTAATGTGTATCCAATATAAGTTATAGTCAATAGATTGACCTTAATAATGATTAAGGCACTGCATCGACTGCTTGCTCTGCGCAAGTGCTGTCGTCTCTTCTTCTATCATTCTCTCCTGAGGGTCTCTTTTTCATCTTCCTAATCAACCAAACTGCAATCCTATACGAGTGAAGGGCGACATAAATCCCAAATCCTCCAATAATCCCATTAGGTATTGAGGAAGTTAACGGCATCAGAATTATGGTCACGAACGCCGGCACCGCCTCACCGGCGTTGCTCCAATCGATGTCCTTGGCCACCTTCATCATGATCGTCCCGACCATAACCAGAGAAGGACCGACCGCCCACGGAGGTACACTCGTCAACAGAGGAGCAAAGAACAGAGACACCAAGAAATAAACCCCTACGATCACCGCCGTCAATCCCGTCCGACCGCCTTCCCGGATCCCGGCGGCCGACTCTGTGTAAGTGGAGATCGGCGTGACCCCGAGGAAGGTCCCCACGACCGTCGCTATTGCATCGATCATGTACGCCATGTATTCGTTCTCGAATGTTCCCTGGCCATCTGTGAACCCTCCGATCTCCGCTAGAGTGTATAATCCGCCCGTGGTAGCCAGGATGTCGATGTACAGCAATGTCAATAGGCTCACCCAAACGCCGCCATTCTTAAAGCCTCGGAAGCTAATTTTCCCGGCGATGGTCTCGATTTTGTGAAAATCTACTATCTTCTTGAAGTATCGGTATCTCGCTTCGCCGGCGTTCGACGTAGGGAAGTACGTCACAGGGGTTGCCCTAATCCATGAAATGACCGTCACAAAGAGAATCCCATATATCATGCTGCCTCTGACGTCGTTCATAAGCCCATAGCTCATGACGAGGAAGCCGGCCGAGCCCAGCCAGAATGTGGGGCTCCTCATCTTCCCTCCCACGCAACGGCCCGTGTCCGGGTCTGTTCGGGCACAGGCCGTGATAGTCACCAGCGTCGATGGATCTGGGCCAATCAGTCCCACGCCTTGCTGGGCTTGCAGGCCTACTAAAGCCATGAACAGCCCGATGCCCACCGCACAGGCTAGCCGGACCGACATTGGGATGAGCCGGGCTATCTTCGATCGAAGCCCTGAGGCGGCGATTGCTATGAAGAGGATCGCTTCGGCTAGCCACAGACCCAGAGCGGTTCGGTACGACATGGGCCCGGACCCACGAACGCCCACCAAATTATAGGTCATGTACATGCTCTGGCCAGTTCCAGGAGCCAGCCCGAAGGGCAGGTTGGCTAAGACTCCCATGGCAAAGCAGCCGAGCATAGAAGCCAAGGAGATGGCCATGATAAGATCGTTTTTTACGACGGACATGCATTTTTCATAACCGGCGTTTGGTTTCGACCGGCAGTCCCAGTCTACGGTACCGTCTTCGGACAGAGAGCAGTCGGAAATCGAGCACGTGCCGCCGGATTCCGAGAGCACGGTAGCAACCACGGAGACAACGTACGCCATGGAAAGGAAAGTGGTGGTGGCGGCGCGCAGTTCTCTGGTGAAACAGGTCATCCTTTCTTCCAGCTTGAAGTATTTTCCGATAATGCTGCCCGACACTGCAGTGTTCAGGGTTTTCTGAGTTTTCTTCAGTGACTCTGCTAATGATCCAGAGAGACAGCTTAACCCCATTTCTTTTCTTTCTGCACAAATCTCCTGTTTCCCTTCGCTCCACAGATCACAGGATTTGTACGGAGTCAAAGAACGAGGTATGATCACATAGAAATCAGTGCCTGAGAGGACGAGAGATGTGAGCCATGGTGGATGGAGAATTATATGAAATAACAGCCCTCTATTTAATGGAGAGAGCCGATCTCCAACGTTTAGCATGTATTTCGCATTGTTTTTTTTTTTTTTTTTTTGATTATTTTTTAATATAAATTTTATTTTAAAAATTTTAGAAAGAGAAAAAATAAACGTAAAATACATCCTTCTCGGAAGGCTATTCAATGAGTGTGATTTATATGTTTTTGGCATTGTTACTGGAATTTTATGAGACAATGTTACTGAAAAAAAGAAAAAAAACAAACAAAAGAAATTTATGAGACAATCAAGATTAGCTTTACTGCATATTAAGGCAATTCCCAATTTTTTCGCCTAAGCTAAAGAGAGACGCAATTAACAAATCTGAATCAATCATAGCAAAAGGAAGTTAATTATTGGGCACTCGTCTGCTCCACGCATGTTTTCATTTTACTTTGAATTAACTTGATCATCGAATTTTCTGTACTTTGTAAGAAGTATCCAAAAAGTAACTGGTCAGCTTATCCCATCTAAATCTAAAGTAAACAAGATGAATGCATTAGTTTCAGTCAACGATTTTTAATTTTATAATTGTCTGATCTAATTTTTTTCTAACTGAAACAACCCTCAAAGCTGTTTTTAAAATGGTAATGTATAGATATTAATCATTGTCCTCCCTAGGATATATACCAAATACTGATCGTCTTTGCTCTTCACAATGTTTTAAAGAATGGTAAGTACGTCTGGGCAAGCTTGGCCATGAATCTGTATAGGGTTACAAGTCGCCCGATTATCCATTAAATATATTTAATTGTTCGATATGGCTCAATATCCATAATTACTTTAATCTTCTTTGGGTTGATTTCTATCCCATGTTGAGAAATTATGAAACCCAATGACTTACTAGAAGTTACCCAAAGACGTATTTGAAAGGCTTAAATTTCATTCAGTATGTTCTAAGTAAGTTGAACGTCTCTGCTAGATCTTTAATATAGTTATTAGTAAGTATGGTTTTAATAAGTGTATCGTTAACGTATGCCTCTATTATTTTTTCCAATTTGTTATTCGAACATTTTGTTTACATCTTCTGATATGTGATGTAAGCATTCTTCAAATAGAAATGTATCAATTTATTGTAATAGCTTCCCTAGTTTGTTACGAATGATATCATCTCTTCATCTCCAAAATTCATTTTGATTTCGTTATACTTTTAATAAGAATTTATGAAATTTAATAGTTAGTGTTGCGTACCGGATTTTTGGGGTCCGAGCAACACAAAGTGAATGCAAGATGAGTGAGTAAGTAAGAGTGAAAGAGAAGGAAATTTACACACGGATTTTTACGTGGAAACCTTCTCTTCAATGAGAAGGAAAAACCACGAGGCCTGGCCTGAAAATACTTCACTATGAGCGTTTTTCTTACAAGGGACTAATACAGTGGCCGAGCGTTTGAATTACAAAGAGATGAAGACAGTGGCCGAGCGTTCTCTTTCTCTCTCAGTGAGTCTTAGCTTTTTCTGTTCTCAGGAAAATTCGTTAGAACTTTCCCACCCAGATCCACCAAAAAAAGATCCCTCTCCCCCGATGCCCCGGAGAGTATTTATAGGCGAGAATAATGCCGTTGGCCAGGTGCAGTGGCCACCTCTCACGACACGTCCTGCGAGTGTCGGGTGCGTCGATGTCTGGAGGCATGCTTAGCCGTTTTTGCCGGGAATGCCCAGACGGCGGTGATGGCTGCGGTGGCAGTGGCGATGGTAGTGCGTTGCAGGTTTCATGCGTTTTGCAGAAGTTTGTTAGCTGAGCTGGCAATCTCGGACGCTTTGGAGTGTCCTCGTGCTTTTATTGGGTCCGCGGACTTCAAAACTTGATGAGGGTTCTCGGGCTTCAAAGCCCTCGGGCGTTTCTGCACTGCTATTCCGAGATCTTTTCTCGGACTGCTGTGATCATTCTCGGACTCCTATACACTTATCTTCCCGGGTCAAGCACTTATCCTTTTTACCAGGTGGATTGGGGACCCTGGGTACTGAACCCAACACTAGCCCCCCATGCCCAAGGGTCCGAGGTCTTCGACCGTTGGGCATGTTCTTCTGAGGCTTCCTGAGATGTCTTTTTTCTTGTGAATGCTAGTCGCGATCATGATGATTGCCCGAGGAGACCCGTTGGCGATGAGGACTTAGATCGGGAATTTTCTCTGGAGGCACGTTTAAGTCCTTGTAACTTATGCAGACTTCCTCTTGGCCCGCGGACTTCATCGTCTGATAACTTTGTCATTGTCCGAAAACCCTCATGCCGCGTTTTAGGCTTCGTGGGCATTAAATGCGTGATTGACATCTTTGTCAATCGCCTTGGAAAATAACGTTCATCATTTATTTGAAGAGAGCGGCCGGGTGACACGTGGCCAGCCATTAATTATTCTCGACGGACGGTCGGACTTTACGTGGCCAATGTCCAGGTAACACGTGGCAAGGCTACTTTTTAATTCGAATGGCCATCGCGTGTGGCACGATGATGATGGCGCCATTTCAAATTTTTCGGGCTATAAAAGGCGCCCTTCCGCATTCAGGAACTCTTCTGCTGTCTTCCTTCTTTGAGCCTCTCTCGCGAAAGAAATCCCTTTTTGTCTTCCAGCTTCCTTTTCGTCTCTCAATGAAGTCAACAAAGGCGCCTGGCGTAAGGGATATTGCGTCGACCTTGACGAATGATAGGCTTGAGGAGCTTCGAGTTTTATACGAGATTTCGGATGACATGGCGATGGTGGTGCCAGAAGCGGAAGACAGGGCGCTGCGCCCTAGCGAAGGCTTCGTCACGGTCTATGAGGTTCACCTCAAAAGTGGGCTTCGATTTCCTATCCCTGAGGAGCTTCACGAGATCATGAGGGATCTGGGCGTCCCATTGGCGGGGCTCCAACCCGAACGCCATGAGGTACCTCGTCTCCTTGTGCGTCTTTCTTGGCTGCCATAAGAAACTCCTAAGCGTCACGGTTGTCAAGGTTATGTTTCGTTTCACACATAACCTCGGCCCGGATCACCATCACTCCTCGGCGGAGTTTGCTTTGCTTTGTGGGGGAACCGGACTCCACGAAGCGTTGGAAAGATAAATTTTCTTTACGCGGTCCTGACTTTGGGCCATCCCAATAAATGGGGGAAGGTGAAGAGTGAGTCTTGCACCGAGCCTTCCCTCGGTGATAGGGAGTATGCCAAGGATCAGCGGTTTGGTGAGAGCCAATCTCGGGGGCTTCCATTTGGACAAGCGCAACATTTGGTTGTTGCCCGAGAATTTGAAGGAGGCTAAGTGGGTCTCCGAGTCCACTCCGTGAAGTCCAAATCCAAGAAGAAGTTGAGAAAGAGGGGCGGGGACTCGAGGCATTTCAGGTCCGCCCGTCCAAAGCGAGCAAAGCGGTCGTCGTCGAGAGCTCCAAACGCTCGGACGTTGAGGGCTCAAAGCGTCCTCAAGGTGTGGTGGAGATGCCTTCTTCGGAGGGCACTATTTACGTAATATCCCGGATCTTTGTTCGGATTAATTTAATATTAATTATAATTTTGGGCAAATTGGACGTGATAAAATTTATTAAATATTGAAAAATCTTTGGAGGATATTTGTATCGGTTGGGGGTGGCGTCAGGTGCGCGGTGTTGCCGAATATCGTTTTGGATTTTGGATTAAAGAAAATTTAAAATGAAATATATATATATATATATATATTATATATAATAATAATATATATATATATATATATATATGTAAAAGGAAAAGAAGGAGATAAGGATGGAAAAAAAAAAAAAAAGAAAAAGGAAAAGAAAAAAAATCGAGAGAAGAGAGGAAATCGGGGAGAGAGAAAGGCTAGGGTTTCGGGAGGAAGAAGAGAGGAGGACGGAGGCGGCGTTCGTCGGCGGCAGCGGCAGCAGTGGCGTCTGCGCGAGGGCGGCACGTGGCGGTGGTTGTCGGCGCGATCGTGGTGGTGATGGCTTGCGGCGAAAGCTACGAGAGAGAGATCGGCGGCAAAGCCGCGCGGGAGGAGAAGGGAGAAGAGGAAGACGGCGACGGCGGCGGCGTCGCGAGTGAGCAGCGGTCGATGGGGTTGCGGGTGAGGCCGCGACGGTGGGCAGTTGAGAGGACCGTGGCAGCCGTGGGTGGCGGCGGTGCGTGGTGGCCGAAGCTGCGAGAGAGAGCTACTAGCGAGAGAGAGGAGGCAGCGGCCGCAAATCGCGCGCAGTCTTGGGCCGGGTGGTGCGGAGGAGGCTGGTGGCGGCCGGCGGCGGCGGAGCGAGTGGAGCGGCGGCCGGCAACGGCAGCCAGCGGCCGTGCGCGGAGGAGCGCACGGAGGAGAGAGAGAGGTCGCACGGCTGTGGAGAGAGGAAGCTCGATTGGAGCACTTCGGGACATCATTTCTTCAGATCTGCAAAGTATGAGGTCCAGGCAAGTATCTGTAAACCCCCTCTTTGGTCTAATTTCAATTCCGATATATTTTGGATACTGTTTGGATTTTTACTAACATGCATGTATTTTTATATGCCTGAATTATTTATTCTGGACATGCGTGTGTAATTCATTGGATGTTTTGGAGATTGTTGGACTGGGTTTTATGATTTTGGAGAATTTAATATTTTTCTAAAAGCCCGAATAATTTATTGGACTCGATGTATATTTATATCGATGTCTTTATATGAAAATGTACCGAAATTTGCATTGGCCGTGCGATCACATGTACGTCTTAGGGTTGTGGTCATTACATTTGGATTTGGATTATTTGATTACGGCCGGCTCAAGACGGGAGATTATCTGTTATTTGGAAATCCCTTTCCTTCGGCGAGAAAAGGCTTTGAGTAGTGACCCTTCCCATTTGGACAATTTGATTTGACCTTAGAATATATTCGGACGTCTAATATATCCGACAAACTTGAGAATGCACCCAAAGCCGCGGGTGGCAAAACATAGTGAGCAACCTTATCTATGGGTATACAATACATGGATTTTGGCCTAAGGTTACCGTGATTATGTGTAACCCTTCCTCAAGCTAGTCTTTAAATAATGAGAACCCAAATTTGGTGCATAATTTGTATTTTTGCATTGATTGGAATTGGACTTTGATTTGGATATGGATTTTTGGACTTGGATTTGAGTTTCGTCGATTTTGCCTACAATTGGGCTTGGTATGTCTCGTACAAAAGATTTTGATTATATGTTTTGATCCGAACCTTTGGAACATCTGTCGCGGTGCTGCTTCGGTATCTACGCACGCTATTGGATCATCCGGCTATCGGATTCTGCCTCAGATCACAAGCTGATTGGGCATTGGACTTGGACTTGGACTCGGAATTGGATTTGGACTCGGCATCCGGCTATCGGATTACGCCTCGAATCACTGGTGATCGGGCATTGATTTGGATTTGGATTTGGAATCGGACTCGGATTTGGACTCCGTCGACATCGGTTTTGGAATTGGTTCGGATCACCTATGTTTTTGTTATATATATATTTATATATATATATACGTCAACGAGGACTATTTTGGAAATTTGGATATTTGTTTGGACTTGGACATTTGATTTGAGTACGAGACTACCATTGAATTTTGAAATTTGATCTTGGATTTCGGTTGGATTCGTTTTATCGGCGATTTGGATTTATTACGAAATTTGATTGGATTTTTCACCCATTTGACATTCTCTCTGATTTATTGGACTTCTTTTGACTAAATATGATACTTGCTGGGCATTAGGCTCATTTTTCTATTTTGTCCCTTCAGAGTAGAAGGTTCAGATGCAGTACAGGAGTACAGGCATGATCGGTCAGATATTCGTCCGATTTGGTGAGTTTCTATTTATTACGGTTTGCATTGATAATTGATGCATTTGGATTATGGAATTGGCCGGATATGGGCTTATTGCTATATGCTGGGAATAGTTGAATATTTTGTTATGTTTGATTATGATTTTTGGGTTGGATTATTATCTCCCTTACGATGATTGTAGAGCAGGTCGTATTTATTTTGCTCGGACTATTGTTCGATGAGGTCCTGTGAGAATTTTAATTTTGTTAAGTATATTTTGGTTTGTCACACCCGAATTTTGGGACTTGGTATTAATTGTTTAAAATTATTTGGGAATTCAGATTTTAGAAATTATAATTAATTATTTAAATTGACCTGCTTGGTTCGGGTTCGTGACAGAAGTGGTATCAGAGAAAACTCGTAAGGAGAGGTACTTTGGGTTATTTTGGATAAATAATTGGCCGAATATTTGGGTATAACAAGTATTATCTTTTGTTGATAATAGAAAATTTGAGTTGTGAAGATTTGAGTTTGAACCAGAAGGTCGAATCATAGGAGTTTGGGTTTGGATTGGAAGGTTGATCATTTGATAATGATGAGTCGCACAAGCGACGTAATGTATGATTTGATATAGTAGTTGAATTAGAATTTTGTTTGGTTTCTACAAATATGTTGAGAGTTTGTTGGAATTTGTACTTTTGGAAGAATAGTGGTCTGAAATTGGAGTTGGTCCGAAATCTCGCGGAGTAGAAGGAGATTTTTTTGATTGACAGAAAGGTTAGCGGTGAAAGTGGAGATGAATGAAGATTCTTCAAGATTGGATGCCGCAGATAAAGATGAAGAAGTTCAAGTAAAATCAATTCGTTTCTGCTTGCTAGAAGACATGACGATGAAGTGCAAGTCTGCTCTCGTTGGCAGCGATGATGCTGTTCGTGTAGAAGTCTGAAGTTATAATTGGAGCAAGGGAAAGACTGAAGATTGTCCAGTCCCACTCGTCGCTGTGATCGGGTGGATAGTCGTCCATGCAAATCTTTCATCGCTGAAGAATCGAAGGACAAAGAGTTTGTGGTTCGATCTCTTAAAGCAATGCTCAGAAAGAGGTTGAAGAATTTGAAGGATTTGTTGAAGTATGATAGTAGATGAAGACTTCAAGATTCAATCTGGAAGTTGTTGGTGTCATCCAGACGCACTTTTGACGAAGAGATGGATCATATCCTGTTGATCAAGTCGGAGCAGCTTCAGGAGAAGCGTTTCTAGAAGAAATCAGAGCATTGGAGTCAAGACTCGAAGGGTGGATTTGTTCAACATTCAGATGACAAGCTAAAAGAAATTCAGGTGAAGTAAAGTCTTCTTCCACGAAGTCCTAGTTTGCGGTCGACTGCGAGTTTTAGCGAGAAGAAGTTCGCGAGGCGAAGTTATGAAGACAAGGTTGCTTAAATCCGTCGAAATGAAATCTGCTTGATTGCGGCGAGATGGGCTATTTGTCAAGGATCATTCAAATTTTGGGCATCCGGTTTCCAGATGTCCTGATAGAAGATGGATGGCTCTAGGCGAAGCATTTGCAGTTATGGCCCATGAAGATAGAGCTGGATCCTCAGTCGTAGAAGACTATTTTGGCAAGTCAGTCCCATTTTGCATTTTGGGTTATGAATCCTCGAGTTCGAGGAAGAGTCAGTAAGAAGGCTTAAAGGTTGATTTTGGCGCTGCAAGCGAATCATCTGTTGAGAGATGGGAGCTGAGTTTATCCGGCATATGGTCACATTTGGGGGCTATTTCGTGACCCTTGAAGATATGTTGATCATCTGCAAGTTTGAAGATATTTTTCAGAAGATTCAACTGTTTGCTCTTGGATCGAAGATCAAGTTTGTCTGGGTGTTGTGCTTGGATTTGTTGGCTATTTCGAAGGCTCCATATGGGGTAGCCTTATCCGAGTTGAAGAAATTGAGACAAAGAATTGCGAAATTTGTTTTGAGAAGGGTTTTGTTCGGCCAGTGTCTTGGCGTAGAATGCTTTAATGTTACGTGGCGAATGAAATTGGATTGATACATCTATGTTTGGATTATTTGGAAATTGGATATGTATCAATTTTCATGGATCGAAGATTTGTTGGATCTATTTGAAGAAATTTGGGTTTTCTTTAAGATTGATCTGTGCTCGATGTGTCATTAATCGAGGTTTCAGTGGGAGGATGTGTATAAGACATCTTTCAGGTCAATGTGTGGTCGTTATAAATTTTGATTGTGCTTTTGGGCTGTCAAATATTTAATGTCTTTTATAGATTTGGTCGATTGGACTTCTGATCGTGTTTGGATTAGTTTTGATGGCTGTGTCACTGATCTTCTAATTTGTTTGAAGAATATTGAGAAATATGAGAATCTGATTGGAAAGTCTGCTGGAGATTTCAAGAATGTGACATTGGAGATTCGAAGAAGATAGAAGTAGTAGCAATTTGAAAAGACCGTTTAAGGTCGCGGAAGTGTAGAGTTTCTTGGATCTAGTTGATTGTGATTGGTGATTTGTGAAAAGTTCTTAAAGATTTTAGTGTTGTGGCACCCTTGGAATAGAAGTGATCAGTATTCAAATAAAGTGATGCTGGTGAGAAAAGTTTTCGGTAATTGAAGAATAGATTATCTTCGGTGTCAGTTCTGTCGATTCCTGATGGATCAGAAGGATTGGTAGCACTCAGTAATGCTTCTGAGAAATATTTGGATATGTTTGGATTTTGTATGGTCGGGCGCTTAATCCAAGAAAATTTTGGTGATGCGGCGCAATCTAGAGGGTTTCGCATGAAGGTGCTGTGGCAAGAATGCCTGCATGAGGATTGGGCCAGATGGATTTTCTTTCCTTATTGTCTGGATTGGATTTCAAACTGAGCTTCTATTTATGGGAGAAGTTCTTATGAAGATCAGTGGTGATTCTCTTTTCGGACGAGCCGTCTGAAAGTCCAGAATGCGACATCGTTTGGAGGATTTTTGTGTGAAGTGCTATGTCGAAGATACCAATGGGAAAACTTGTCCAGAAGAATTTCCTCTTTTCTACTAGGATTGGATTCTGAACGAAATTTTTATCTGTGAAAGAATCTTTTGAGAAGATCAGAATGAAGCCCTTTTGGATGAGCTACATTAAAGTTGAAAGCGATTGAGCAGACAATGTCGGGCATTCTGTACTAGTGTTTTCCCTTTGCACGTTTGAGAGGATGCATGTTCGCAATAATTCTCTCGTTTGAGTATCGCTGATTGGATGGAAATTCGGAGACAAATGAAATTGTTAGCAGCTATATTGAGTTTGGATTTGTCTAAGTTTGATGGGAACGTCGAAGATTTTCCACCTTGCAGAGTGGAGAGAGAATTTTGATGGCAAGTTGATTATGTGTCAAGGTTTGTAGGCAAAATATAAAGCGTGAGGTTGTGGCCTATGTGGCAAGGTATATCCGTGCCTAAAGATGAAGACGAGCAGAAGAAGAAGCCTTGAGATTTGTGTTTCAGGTCTGCCTTGGATGACGAGAAGATTGGTAGCAATCTGGACGATGATAGATGAGTTGATAGAGTCAACTCCTTTCTTGACGATCAGGGTGTCATTCCCGAGATTCGTTGTTGGCATGTTGTCGAGATGAGAAGATTGCAAAATATTTTGATTTTGAAACTTCTGGTTTTGATTGGAGATGGATAATCAATCAGAGTAGCGCAGCGGAAGTATGTAGACTTTTAGCTATTTGTCACAAGATATGATTTGACGCTTCAAGTAGGATATTGAATTTGCAGTCCGATCTGAAGTTTGATGTGGATGGTCAGATGTTTATGGAAGCACCTTGAAGAGAAGAATTTTGATTTGGAGGTCGTCGGATTATTTGAAGATAAGATTCATCGAAATCTTCCAAGTGTTCGGTAGATTAGAGAGGTGGTCTGTACATTGACCTTATCTCTGAATTTGATCTTTGGATATGATTTGTCATATGTGATTTGTATGAGAAATATGTGAATGATCATTCGAATGTGCTTGGATTGGAATCGTCATCCATCGACGAGAATTTGTGTTGAGCCAAAGTTTCAATTCGAATTTTGGAATGGAAATGATCCACTATTGAGGATCGGATTTTGGATGAATCACTCGATCGAGGAAGTGGTTTGAGAAGAGCGAATATGACATTGAAAGAATATCCTCATTATATGATATTTGAGGTTGAGATTGAGATTCGTAAATTTCGAGGACGAAATTTTTGTAAGGAGGTGAGAATGTAATATCCCGGATCTTTGTTCGGATTAATTTAATATTAATTATAATTTTGGGCAAATTGGACGTGATAAAATTTATTAAATATTGAAAAATCTTTGGAGGATATTTGTATCGGTTGGGCTGGCGTCCGGGGTGCGCCGGTGTTGCCCGAATATCGTTTTGGATTTTGGATTAAAAGAAAATTTAAAATGAAATATATATATATATATATATATATGTAAAAGGAAAAGAAGGAGATAAGGATGGAAAAAAAAAAAAGAAAAAGGAAAAAAAAAACAGGAGAAGAGAGGAAATCGGGGAGAGAGAAAGGCTAGGGTTTCGGGAGGAAGAAGAGAGGAGGACGGAGGCGGCCGTTCGTCGGCGACGGCGACGACGGTGGCGTGCGGCGAGGGCGGCACGGTGGCGGTGGTTGTCGGCGGCGATCGTGGTGGTGATGGCTTGCGGCGAAAGCTACGAGAGAGAGAGATCGGCGGCAAAGCCGCAGGAGGAGAAGGGAGAAGAGGAAGACGGCGACGGCGGCAGCGTCGCAGGTGAACGGCGGTCGATGGGGGTTGCGGGTGAGGCCGCGACGGTGGCTGGTTGAGGAGACTGTGACAGCCGTGGGTGAGCGGCGGTGCGTGGTGGCCGAAGGCTGAGAGAGAGCCTTGCGCGAGGAGAGAGGAGGCGACGGCCGCAAATCGCGCCGTCTTGGGCGGGTGGTGCGGAGGAGGCTGGTGACGGCCGAGACGGCGGCCGAGCAGTGGAGCGGCGGCGGCAGCGGCCAGCAGCCTTGACGGCCGTCTGGAGGAAGCGCCACGGAGGAGAGAGAGAGGTCGCACGGCGGTGGAGAGAGGAAGCTCGATTGGAGCACTTGGGACATCATTTCTTGAGATCTGCAAAGTATGAGGTCCGAGGCAAGTATCTGTAAACCCCTCTTTGAGTCTAATTTCAATTCGATATATTTTGGATCTTTTGTTTGGATTTTTACTAACATGCATGTATTTTTATATGCACGAATTATTTATTCGGACATGCGTGTGTAATTCATTGGATGTTTTGGAGATTGTTGGAGTAGGTTTTATGATTTTGGAGAATTTAATATTTTTCTAAAAGCCCGAATAATTTATTGGACTCGATGTATATTTATATCGATGATTCATGTGAAAATGTACACGAAATTTGCATTGGCCGTGCGGTCACATGTACGTGTAGGGTTGTGTAGTCATTACATTTGGATTTGGATTATTTGATTAAGCTCGCCACTCCAGACGGAGATTATCCATTATTTGGAAATCCCTTTCACCCGTGAGAAAGGCTTTGAGTAGTGACCCTTCCCATTTGGACAATTTGATTTGACCTTAGAATATATTCGGACGTCCTAATATATCTGACAAACTTGAGGAATGCACCCAAAGCCGCGGGTGGCAAAACATAGTGAGCAACCTTATCTATGGGTATACAATACATGGATTTTGGCCTAAGGTTACCGTGATTATGTGTAACCCTTCCTCAAGCTAGTCTTTAAATAATGAGAACCCAAATTTGGTGCATAATTTGTATTTTTGCATTGATTGGAATTGGACTTTGATTTGGATATGGATTTTTGGACTTGGATTTGAGTTTAAAATCGATTTTGCCTACAATTGGGCTTGGTATGTCTCGTCTAAAAGATTTTGATTATATGTTTTGATCCGAACCTTTGGAACATCTGTCGTGGTGCTGCTTCGGTATCTACGCACGCTATCGGATCATCCGGCTATCGGATTCTGCATCAGATCACAAGCTGATTGGGCATTGGACTTGGACTTGGACTCGGAATTGGATTTGGACTCGGCATCCGGCTATCGGATTACGCCTCGAATCCTGGTGATCGGGCATTGGATTTGGATTTGGATTTGGAATCGGACTCGGATTTGGACTCCGATCGACATCGGTTTTGGAATTGGTTCGGATCACCTATGTTTTTGTTATATATATATTTATATATATATATACGTCCCGACGAGGACTATTTTGGAAATTTGGATATTTGTTTGGACTTGGACATTTGATTTGAGTACGAGACTACCATTGAATTTTGAAATTTGATCTTGGATTTCGGTTGGATTCGTTTTATCGGCGATTTGGATTTATTCTGAAATTTGATTGGATTTTCACCCATTTGACATTCTCTCTGATTTATTGGACTTCTTTTGACTAAATATGATACTTGCTGGGCATTAGGCTCATTTTTCTATTTTGTCCCTTCAGAGTAGAAGGTTCAGATGCAGTACAGGAGTACAGGCATGATCGGTCAGATATTCGTCCGATTTGGTGAGTTTCTATTTATTACGGTTTGCATTGATAATTGATGCATTTGGATTATGGAATTGGCCGGATATGGGCTTATTGCTATATATCTTTTTAGGAATAGTTGAATATTTTGTTATGTTTGATTATGATTTTTGGGTTGGATTATTATCTCCCTTACGATGATTGTAGAGCAGGTCGTATTTATTTTGCTCGGACTATTGTTTGATGAGGTCCTGTGAGAATTTTAATTTTGTTAAGTATATTTTGGTTTGTCACACCCGAATTTTGGGACTTGGTATTAATTGTTTAAAATTATTTGGGAATTCAGATTTTAGAAATTATAATTAATTATTTAAATTGACCTGCTTGGTTCGGGTTCGTGACAATTTCTGATGTGGACGAGTTTGTGGATGGTGACGTTATTGCTCCTCTGCTCAAGAAAAGGAAGTCCTCTGGGGTCGAGGGCTCCACTTGCCTTTATTTTTCCAGTCTCCCTGGGGGATCTTCGCTGAGGATTGATGAAGTGAGTGAGCTCCCGGAAGTTCAAACGATCGTTGAGGTGATTGAGCTTCCAGAAGTCCAAGCCACTGAGAGTCCTGCCCTCAGAATTTCTCCTGAACTACCTGGCGAAGCGCCCACCCCCGTGGGGCATCCATCCGAGGCCTTTGAGGTCGAGGACTCTCAGAGGGGCGTTGAAGACGAGGTCGTTGCTGAGCCCCAGCCCATCCCAGTCCAGCCAGATCAGGACGAGCGCCCTGAGGAGGTTCCTGATGATGGGATCCCGAGTGTACATGGCTTCGGACCTTTGGAGGCGGAGGTCGAGGTACCTATTGTCGAGCCCCCGCCCGTTGCTCCTTCAAAGGATACTCCTATTCCCGAGGCTGGGGTTGAAGCTTCGTGGTGCCCTCCTTCGACGCTCCAGCTCCAGGGACTAGTGGAGAGGCCTCTTCGAGTGGCGGCTCCCTTGCTTCCGGTATTTCCATCTTCCTCGAGGTGCTTTGTCCTTCCACTATACTTCCTTTGTTCCGATAATCTTTTTCTTACCGAACGCAGCTCCAAAACTATGGCCGAGAGGCTCAAAGATTATTTCGGAGGGGTCGCTCGGACTCTCTCCCGGTGAGGAGCCGGGAGGCGCGGGAGAGGCCTCTCGAAAGGCAAGCGGAGCTTGGCCGACGCCAGGAAGGAAATAGCCTCTTTGAAGGATGTTGCAAGGCGCCCGACAAGACAGAGGCGCGGCGGGAGGAGAGACTAAGAGTGTCCCTTAGGCCCGGGACCTTACGCCTTTCTTGGAGCGCAATCTTGAGGGCATCCGAATGTGTCGCCGAGTACTTCGTCTTATTCGTCCGGGTTTCCTTCTCATGTACTCCATCCCCTCAATGCCAGTGCTTTGAGAGCCGATGACTTGTTTGGCACTGCTGGGAGGCTCTTTCCGAGCGATGTCCGTCCGGGTCCTTCTGAAGATCCACTATCTCCAGGGCCGTCAGAGCCCTCGGATCTGGAAGTGTCCTTGGACCTTCCCGAGCTGGCTGAGCTGTCGGGGGGCCTGCCCCCACTGCCTTGATGTACTTATATATATATATATATATTTTTTTTACATGTATTCCACACCTTTGTTGAAATGAAAAAAGTTGTCGAAGATTGTTGTGCCTTCTTCTTTTCCTTCCTTGTACTTGTTGAATTTTTCGACCTCTAAGGCCGCACGGTCGATCCCGAGTTTTTGAATACGACCTCTTAGGCCGCTTGGACGGAACCGAGTTTCTTGAATACGACCTCTTGGGCCGCTCGGACGGAACCGAGTTTCTTGAATACGACCTCTTGGGCCGCTCGGACGGAACCGAGTTTCTTGGATACGACCTCTTGGCCGCTCGGGCGAGGCAAGGAACCGAGTTTCATTGCCTGACCTCATGGGTCCGACCGCAGTGGGCCGCTCGGGTGGCACCCGAGTTTTTGAGTTCGACCCTTTTGGCCGCTCGGAAGATCCCGAGTTTTTGTCTTGACTGCTTCGTCCCTACTGGTAGTACTTTTTGAGGTGCGCTGCATTCCATGTTCGAGGGATTAGCTTACCCTCCTGGGTTCGCAGCTTGTATGCCCCGTTTTGAAGTATCTTTGAGACTAGGAAGGGTCCTTCCCACCTGGAGAGAGCTTGTTTGGTAGGCATTCTTTCCTGTTGCCGCGATGCTTCTCAATACCAGTCTCCGACTTTGAATCATCGTGCTTTTACTTTCTTGTTGTAATAGCGGGCCACCCGACGTTGATACATTGCCACACAAAGTTGCGCTTTGTTTCGGGCTTCCTCAAATCTAGGTGCTCTCGGAGGCGGTGGTCGTTGACGCTTGGGTCGAAGTGTTCTACTCGGGCTTGGAAGGCCCACTTCTAGTGGTATGACAGCCTCGACCCCAGTAGCACGGCCGAACGGGTCTTTCTTGAGGTTCCCTCGCCGTGGTCCCGTATGCCCCGGAGGATGGATGGCAGCTCGTCCACCCATGAGCCCCGGAGTCCAAAGAACTTGGTTTTGAGCCCATGCAAGATGGTCCTTGCCAGTGACTTCTACTGCCGTTGGCCCGAGGATATGCAATGATGTATGAATTAAATTAATTCAAGGCTAGCACGATGCACGAAAAATTGCCTTCCGTGAACCGTGTCCCATTATCTGTGATTTACTCTCGGGCACTCCAAACTCGCAAACAATACTCACGGGAGGAACTCGGTCGCGTTCCGCCGGTTATCCGTGCTAGTGGCGTTGCTTCTACCCACTTGGTGAAGTAGTCTATTCCCACGATGAGGAACTTCCTCGAGCGGGCGCAATGGGAAATGGTCCAAGGATGTCAAGCCCCCATTGTGCAAGGGCCATGGAGATTGCAGCGCTTGAAGCTCCATGTGTGGTTGATGGCTTATATTCAGTGGACCTGGCAATTTCACACTTGCGCCACGAAGTCCATGGCATCACTCCTCATCGTTGGCAATAATACCCTTGCCGCATAATCTTGAATGCTAGGTTCTTGCCTCCAATATGTGATCCACAAATTCCTAGATGCACCTCTTGAAGTGCATACTCGCCTCCTCGGGGTAAGGCACCTCAAATAGGGGGCCGAGTATCCCCGCGATATAGGCAGTCGTCAATGACGGTGTACCACCCGCGGACTTCCTCACTTTTCTCAGCCTGCGCGTCCTCCCTGCGAGAACTCCACCGGTGAGGTATCTCAAGTAGGCGGTCATCCACGTGTCATTTCCGGACACCTGCATGACCACGGCCTCTGGCTCTTCTATGGAGGGTCGCTCCAGAATTTCTCTCATTCCCTTGCCATCGCCCGGGTCTCTGCCGTGCTGCCGCCTTTGCCGTGTCCGCTTTCTCGTTTTCTTCCCTTAGAATGTGCACAAATCTGACCTTCTCGAAATGCGAGGCCAACTCTCTCACTTTTGCGAGGTACTTGGAAAGCTGAGGGCAGTTGACTTCAAAGTTTCCGAGAGCCTGGTTGACAACCAGCTCGGAATCACTATAGATCACTAGGCTCTTGGCCGAGCATTTCTTTGCCCGGCCGTAGTCCCGTGAGCGGGGCCTCGTGATTCGCCACGTTGTTTGTGGCGGAACCCCAAGGTTACTCGAGTATTTGATCTCGGATCCCATGGGCGTTTGCGACCTGACACCCGACTCCGCACCCATCCCTCATGAGGATCCATCTACATGCAGAGTCCACGCCGGGGGTGAACTCGCTTCTTCGGCCCCCTGCCTGGCGATGTCTTCGTCTTGAAGTGCCATTGTTTCCACCATAAAGTCCGCAAGGGCCTGGCCCTTTATGGTCGGCCGGGCCTCAACTCGATATCGAACTCACCGAGCTCAATAGCCCACTTGATCAATCGCCGGAGACCTCGGGCTTTGCAAAATGGTTCTCGGTGGGTCGGTTGGTCGGTACCACGATCTTGTGAGCACGAAGTAAGGTCTCGGCTTTCTAGCGAGTACACCAAGTGTTAATGCGACCTTTTCGACACGCGGATACGGGGTCTCGACCGGCAAGTCCTTCTTCTTGTAATACACCGCCGATCTCCTTGATGTTTGCCTCACCAGACCGACCCTAGGGCTCGGTCGGTCACTGACAGGTACAAATAGAGTTCCTCTCCTGGTAGTGGGGAGGCCAGGAGAGGAGGATTGGCTAAGTACGCCTTGAGCCCCCGGAATGCTTCTTCGCACTCATTGCTCTAGCGAAACCCTTGGGTTTTCGGTCCCCTGAGTGCCTTGAAAAATGGCAGATGCTTCTCGGCTGATTTGGCTAGGAAACGGGAGAGGGCAGCCACTCGTCCCGTGAGCCTCTGGACGTCCCTCACAGTCCGAGGGGACTTCATGTCCAAGAAGGCCTGGATATTCTCTGGGTTCGCCTCGATTCCACGTTGTGACACTATGAAACCGAGAACTTCCCGACGACACCCCAAAGGTGCACTTCTTGGGGTTCGACTTCATCCCGTGCGCTCGAGCACTCGGAAGGTCTCTGCTAAGTCTTTGACGTGACTTCCACCAACGGTGCTTTTTGGCGAGCATGTCGTCGACGTAGACTTCTACGTTTCGCCAACTGGTTTTCAAAGATCTTGTTGAAGAGCCGGTATGTCGCGCCGTGTTCTTGAGACCGAAGGGCATCACTTTGTAACAAGACGTGCCACGTCCGTCATGAATGATGTATGTTCCTCGTCCTCCGTGTGCATCTTGATCCGATTGTATCCTCGAGTAGGCGTCCATGAAGCCGAGCGGCTCGTAGCCACTCGTCGAGTCCACCCGGCCCGTCTACTGCAGGAAGTGGAAAGTCATCTTTCGGACAAGCTTTGTTGAGGTCTCAGGAAATCGACGCACATCCTCCACTTCCCGCCGCTTTTCTTCACCATGACCACGTTGGAGAGCCAGATCCGGCATTTTGCACCTCCCGGATGAATCCGGCGTCCAGAGCTTCTTCACTTCTTCTCGGATAGCTATCGGCTTTTCCGTTGAATAGTTCCTGCGCTTTCTGACAAAAGCTTGTGGTGGGATCCACACCCGGCTTGTGAGTTATGGTTTCGGGAAATCCCGGCATGTCCGGGGACCAAGCAAAGACGTCCGAGTTCTCTTTAAGAGAGTCGTGAGGCTCTCTCGGACGGACTCGTTGAGAGAGCTTCCAACTGACGCATCTCTCGGGATCCTCGATCCAAATGGATTTTTACGGTGGGTTCACCTGTGCTTGTTGGAGGTCGCCTCGTCCCCGAGGTCGAGGTCTTCCATTGGTTGGGGAAGGGAGTCCGTGTGACTGTGACGGGTAACACGTTCTCCCAACGGATCGCCGCCAGACTTCCCTAACTCCAAATGGAGTTGGAAATTTCATTTTCGAGATGTGGGATGGAGGTCACGGCACCGAAGGTGGCAAGCGAGGCGTCCGAGGATCGTTATAAATGGGCGGGAGGTCCACCACCAAGAAGGCGAGGACCTTGGACGCAGCCCCTGATATGTCCCTAAGGTGACCTCCACCGCACGATGCCCGGACGGGGGATCGCTCGTTGTCGAGTCCGTCGGTGGCCCCTCCGGCCTTCATTTGGTCTCTTTTAGTCCTAGCTTTTGATAAGCATCGAAATAAAGCAAGTTGCGAGAACTCCCATTATCAACAAATACTCGCTTCAGATGGAAGTCACTCACTCCATCTGAAACGAGCGCAGTTACAACAAGGGGGTCAGAATGGGGGAAGTTACATGGGCCATGTCCTCCTTACCAAAACATATGATATCATCTCCGATCTAGTCCGCTACTCTTTGATGCAAAACTGCTCTCGGCCGTCGCTTCCAGTGGACTGGCGGACACCATGTTGATAACTCCGTAGTGACCGTGACTCCTTGGTGGGTCGGCCTCGGGTTCGCCTCGCTGTTCCGAAGACTCGTCTGTGTCGTTGCGGAAATCTAGCCGAGGTGGCCCCTCTTAATCAGCTCCTCGATCTCTGTGAGGTTCCCAAATCAAAAATAGAATGAACATGAGACCAGACATATTTCTTTACATAATGGATAATTAAAAACATGTATCTTGGAATTTTTAGATGATAAAAACACCACCCAAAGCTTTCCCGTTCAACACATGCTCAAATTCACTCAAAACAACTGCCGCTTGATGCATGCTCAATCCACCGCTCGAGCCGAAACAACAAAAGCCCAGCCGCCTGATGTATGCTCGAAGCCCGCCGAGCGAAGCTTCCAACCCTCTAAAAATCTCTAGCGCTGCTTCCGCTCGAGCCCGCTCAGCGGATATTCCAAGCTTTCGGAGGCTCGCGCTCATCGGCGCTCGCTTCCCGGAAGGCTCTAGAGCTGGCCGCTCGCCTCGCTACTTTGGCGCTCAGCGGCCGGGCAACTATAAATAGCCGGGCGGCGGCGGCAAGCGCGGGAGAGAGGAAGGGAAAGGAAGAGAGAGAAAGGAAGAGAGGGAAAGAAAGAGGAGGAGCCACGCAAAGAAAAAGTGAGGAAATGAAGGCTCCCGAGGCCGATTCCGAGCTCAAGCTAGTTGGAGAAAATATGGAGCACATCGAGGCAAGTATTCTCATACTCACTATTTGTTGTACTGTGATCATTAATAGAATTATCGTTCCAATATCTATTCAAACGATGAAAACTCATAGCCCATGATTAATAATGAAAGAATATCCTAAATGAAAGTCTAAGAAATAGATCACCACATCCCGACCATGCATACGTAATAGCCGAACAATCGATCTCATGAAGTTCTATCCGTTCACAATGATCGGGCCCCTTAACAAATGCTATTACTGTTCACATGGAGTAAATGAAAAGTAAATAGAAAATATACATCTTCTTGATGTGAAAACTATGGCTAATGGGCATTTGAAATCGTAAGATTCAGAAATGGGCTTTGGAGGACCCCAATGAGATTGACTCATCGACGAAAGGAAATTCCAAATCCGCTGGAATACTGTCAAACATGCTTATGAACTATGAAAAATGCTAAAGTCTCCAAGTAAAGATGAGAACATATGAGAAAATGGAACGGAAGGAAGTCCACAATGGATGTATGATTGATGAAAGCTCCCGTGAGGTGGGAGATGTGATGAAACCTCCCTTGAGATGGGAGATACGATATATGAGAAACGGCGGACTTTCCTTCAAAGAATTGAAGTCTAAAGAAGAATCATGAAACTAGGACCATGGACTCTTAGACGGGTAGTATTCTTTGGTTTGACACGTCCATCACGGTATAAACCCGAAGAATACTTGGGCCACGTATTCGCTTGCTTGTGTGGCGGTGGTGTCCGTGTCACGCCTTAGGATACTATTGTGGAAGAACGAGGACTGCCACAGTACCGGGGGAATGGGGCGATACGATATGGCACGATATGATGTGCACGCGACCCAACGGAGGGTCGTTAAAGATAATCCCTCACGGCCTTAGATCATGGGGTATAATCACGATCCTTTCCTCGCTCTCTCGCATCGTTTGCTAGTACGACCTACTAGCCCCGGGTCCGCAAAGATCAAGGTAAAATGAGAAAGCATGATTCAAACGGTAAGTGAATATTCCAAGACATGGTAAACGACAAATCGATACTCCTAAATGTTCCTTCCTCTCATGTCTCATGATATATCAAATACATGTTGCCCCTTGTCATGATTACGGTTTAATGTTGACGTATGATTATACTTCTTTGAGCGAAAAGCTCACTCTTGCTATCTCGTTGTTTTTCCTCCGAGATGAATGCATGTAAATAGATCAAGGAAAGGCTTGCTTGGCGTGATTAGGCAGATAAATGCAAAGAAGGTTTGAGTATCGAGTTTGTTATGGACAAGTCACTCGGGATTAGGTATGGTTCATGGTTATTTTTATAGTTTTATGATGCTTCCCATGATTCATGGTATTATAGTATGCTTCCGCACTTTGTTTTGATGTTTTACGGTTGAGGTTATTAGGTGGCATCTCTCTAGGTCTAATACAAGACGATGTAAATCAGACAGAAGCCATAAATAAAGTGGCAAAATTGTGAGATCCTGTGAAAAGTATGCTTAGCCTATTAAAGCAAGTTGTAAAACGGTCTTTTGTCGATTATAAAGAAGACTCGACATTAATGAAGTTTTATTTGTGAAGGGTTATTTAAGGAAAATAACTCGTTCGGTCCTGATCTCCCTCTGCAAAGATTTGCGATCTTACGTCAGCGTGCCCTCCGCGGTGGAAATCGCAGAACTTCGTCTCGGTCGCCCTGTCTCGGATTCTTCGAGGCACGGGCCACTTCACGAACTTTTCCTCGAATTTGCATCAAAGACGTTGGTCCGCGTATCGTTCGAGGGAGTGAGACGTGTTGGGAACGTCTCCCGCGTGGGCATCCCGGCTTGTGGTGCTTTTGATGCCCGGCCACGAACGGGACTCTGCGATAGTCCCCGCCTTCCCTCTTCACTTCCTCTTGTCCTCGGGCGGTAGTCCTCGCTCCTTCTTTGGGCGCTTTGCTTGGGTCGCCTCCTCCGCCGCAATATAGGCCCTCGCTATGGACTCGGCCTCTTCGAAGTACGGGGGCCCTTATGTATAAGGTGCTTGAAGAAGGAACCCCCTCGAGGCCGAGACAGAAGGCATTCGACTTCACACCATCGACTGACTTAGGAATCATCTGCCTCGGACACGAACCTTGCCGGAAGCCTCTCGGGCTCTCCCTCCCACCACGCTCACGCGGGTGAGATGCCGTGGCTGCTTCTCCACCCTTCGCCGGGAGGCGAACGAGGATGAACGCACGCGTAGCGGTTCGCCGAAGGTGTTAATGGAGCCGCGGGCATCCCATAGAACTAAACTCTGGCGTCCCCTTTCAACGTTAAGGGAAGCACTGCACAGTTTCATCAAGCCCTTGGAGGCTCAAGTGCTCTCGGAACATGTTGAGGTGATCCATGGGATCGGCGCTCCCCATCGTATGCCTCAGTTGGGCATTTTGAACTTCGAGGGTAGTGCCCTCGCTCTAACGCGATGGTGAACGGAGATTGCGGGGCGCTTGCTCCGCCGCTCTCTCGAACATACGGTTCCATACTTTTTCCAATTTTTCCTCCACGGGTGGTGGAGCGGTCGCCTTTTTGCGTTGAGGAAGTGCTCAACTCGTCTGCCGTGCACCCTCCTCTCTGGGGTCCTTCTCGATCTTTGTGGGGACTCCGGCTGCATCCGCTATCTCCCGGACGTGATGCTCCTGGCCGCCACAGGGATCGGGGTCTCGACGTTCTTCGGCCGCGAGGCCCACGCCGAGGCGACTTGCATCCTTTGTAGATCTCGGTGGGTGGGCGCCCACGCGCGTCGTCGTTCGTGCCTTCCCCCTCTGTCGCGGGACATCTCGCCCGGGATCCCCGTGAAAGGGCTCCCTTTCCTTCTTGTCTATTCTCGTGCGAGAGCGATGAAGGCTTTGTGCATCTCGTCCACCTTTGCCGCCAATCCCCTCACGGCGGGATCGAATGGTTCTCAATATCGGGCCAAGGGTTGGGGCGTCCCCACGAGGGATTGTGAGTGTGGCTCTTTTTGGGGCACTCGCTTGTGCTGCAGTGCTTACCATTTTTAGTGCTTGTTGATTGTTGATCTTTTTGAGTGTGTTTAGAATGTGTTTATGAGGATGAGAACTTGACTTTTAATCCAAGATTCCCACAGACGGCCAATGTTGCGTCGGATTTTGGGGTCCGAGCAACACAAAGTGAATGCAAGATGAGTAAGTAAGAGTGAAAGAGAAGGAAATTTGCACACGGATTTTACGTGGAAACCTTCTCTTGAATGAGAAGGAAAACCACGAGGCCCGGCACGGAAATACTTCACTATGAGCGTTTTTCTTACAATGGACCAATACAATGGCGAGCGTTTGAATTACAAAGAGATGAAGACAAGTGGCTTTGCGTTCTCTTTCTCTCTCGGTGAGTCTTAGCTTTTTCCTCGTTCTCGGAAAATTCGTCGAACTTTCCCACCCAGTCCACCAAAGATCCTCTCCCCGATGCCCCTGGGAGAGTATTTATAGGCGAGAATAATGCCGTTGGCCATCGGGTGCCAGGGCTGGCCACCTCTCACCCGACACGTCCTCGTAGTGTCAAAAGTCGGTGGTCGGAGGCACGCTTAGCCGTTTTTGCCGGGAATGCCGGACGGCGGTGACAGGCTCAGTGACAGCCGCGCATGGTAGTGCGTTGCGGGTTTCATGCGTTTTGCGAAGTTTGTTAGGCGAGTTGCAATCTCGGACTTTGGAGTGTCCTCGTGCTTTTATTGGGTCCATGGACTTCAAAACTTGATGAGGGTTCTCGGGCTTCAAAGCCCTCGGGGTTTTGCCTTCTTATTTCGAGATCTTTTCTCGACCGCTGTGATCATTCTCGGACTCCTATACACTTATCTTCCCGGGTCAAGCACTTATCCTTTTTACCAGGTGGATTGGGGACCCTCGGTACTGAACCCAACAGTTAGTATCCAGATACTGAATCTACTAACGGATTGATATTTGAAAGTAGAAAATTATCTTTTAGATATGCTTTAATTAAGTTTGTAAAGTCAATACATATCCTTCATTTTTTTTTGTTATTTTTTTTATTAGGATGACATTTGATAATCAATCCGGATAATTAACCTTTCTGATAAAGCCAACATTGGTTAACTTTTTAACATCTTCTCAAACCACAACAAGTTTTTCCACAAGTAGTTTCATCTTTTTTATCTGACAGGTTTGCTTTCAATGGCGAGACTCAACTTGTAAATTATTACTTTCATTGGAATATTTGACATATCAGCCAACATTTAGGCAAAAATGTTTGCATTGCTCCTTAGGAAATCTATTAATTTTAGCTTCAGATGTTAATGTTAATTTGATTATATGTGACAGGAGCGGATGCTGCGGAGATCTTGACAGTAATTGGAATGATTCCCTTCTTGTTGTAAGGGTTTTCTCGGCGTCTCCATATGATTGACAGCACAGGGCATTTTTGTCAGCATTGTGAAAGCAAAAATTATCAGTTAACTGTGCATTAGTAAGAAATATTCATGGGAATATTACGGTCATCATCTTCTAGATCAGAAGTGCATTTTGTTCCCGTTAAAGTACTGTTATCATCTATTCATGGGAACGTCAGCGCCAGGACCACCTTGCATTAGTAAGTCTGTTGAAACGTCAAAATCCAAGAAATCTGCTTGAGTGAATGAAGGGACCATTGAAGGGGATGCAATTCTCAATGCGACCAAGCCCTCTGCAAAATTCTAGCCTCCGCCAATACACCGCTTCTGTCCCTCTTCGATCGGCAACCCCTAGCCCCATCCCTTTGGCAATGGAGGAGTTACTGGGAGGTTTGAAGTTGAAGGATGCTTGGTAGATTGTAGATCTCGAACGAAGCCCCGCATGAAGGAGGATTCTACTGGTTGCACGGTGGAGATGGATGTTGGATTTGGTCACTCCATTGCGGGTGGCTCAACAAATAGGTGTGTCATCAAAAATTGCACAGGATTTATACAAAATTCAGAGTGCTACAAATTGGTTGCAGCGAAAAACGAAGAGACCAATTTTCCAGAGTGGACGAATGACGAAGTGACAATTGTTGGAGTAACCAGGTAGGGCCAAGGGCGGAGTTAAGTAGGGTCAAAGGCGCAGTTGAGCAAGGCCAAGGCCCAAGCAAGATCAGGAGTAACTGAGAAAGAGCGAGACAAGAGGCCGATCAATGCAGAGAGAAGAAGTTGGCCAATGGGAGACCTTGCTCTGACCAAGGATGCTAATGCAAAATAGCGATTAGGTAACGCCAGTTCAGATGAATCGACCTGGTGGAACTGGTAGATGATTTTATAGAGTGGGCATCGATTCGGCTTTTCGAGAGAAGACTTTCTAGTTGTGTTACAAGGATGACCTTGACTCGACCAAGGATGCTAATGCAAAATATTTCATGATTTCGTATTCTTTTATATTACACTAATACAAATACTTTTATTATACCACACATACAACACATATAGGAGAAACATTTTACAATATACAATCATAGTTATAACCTTAGTTTATAATTAGTTAAGCACCTCTTTGGTAGATGATTTTATGTCCAAGAGTGGGCATCTCCCGTATATGAAATTGTGAAGGGTAATGAATTAGTTTTGGATTCTGTTTTTCAACTTATCTCTCTTTCTCTCCCTCTCTCCCTCTGTCTTCTCTCCTTCTCTATGCTTTTTCCCCCTCTTTACCTATACATTTACCTCATGACTTTGGCTTGATTTCAATGGGCTGAAGCTTTTCCATTTCCACAACGAGATACGAGTTACTGTATGCAAGTTGCTAAACTTTCTGCCGCCGAAAGTAGGTATCTCACTTGCAGGGTACGCATCCAAATTGGCTGAGCATGCACTTTCTAGGGAAGCACGGAATTAATAAAGGCACAGAAAATGACGTAACAAATTATCTGTAAGATCAGGCCAAGTGAGTAGATGAGATTTGGAGCGGGTATCATTATAAAACGTATTAAGCATTTTAAAAGAAGGTGCAGCAGGCGGTGCGGAAGCATAGCAATGGAACGGAGCAAAGTGTGGAAGGAAGTTCTCGTCGTTCGCCGTCTACCGCCACACTTGTAAAATCAGAGTGAGTAGAGAGTACTACCAGTTAGAGGAATGAAGAAAGAAAAATAGAGAGATAAGAGTGAATGAAAGTTTCCTTACCCTGGATATTATTTTTCTTGTTCTGTCTCGGCTATGTTATTAGTATTTTGTCTCGAAAGTTTTTGTAAGCGATTTTACATAGTAAAAGCTTATTTAAAATTTATCATGTGATTTTTTTCTTAGTTGATAAGAATTTTTTACGTTAAAAATATTATACATTCTTTATTCCTTATGCCTAGTAAATCAATGGCTAACGGTCGACGAGAATTCAAATTTTTTATAGCATCGGATTACTTGTGAATCCGAATGTCGAATCCCAACCACGGATTGTGAGGAAGATGTCCCAAGCTAGATCCACGAATTGGTGAAAGGAAACAAGCATATCTCGTTCTTCTCTGAGATGGTGATTGTGACGTCCAAGATATTTTTTTTAAAAAAAGAAAAAAAAGGGGGGCTTAGAATAATAATAATAATAATAATAATAATAATAATAATAATAATAATAATAATAATAATAGTAAAATAATAATAATAATAAAAGTAGAAAATGGGGAAAACAGGAAAGCAAAAAAACAATGAAAAAGGAGGAGAGGAAGGAGGGAGAAAACGGCCGGCCGAAATCACAGCGACGATCCTCCCCTATTCTTCCAATCAGTTGGAGTCACCAATTCCGTTCTTCCTCTCGGTTCACCAGCCTTGTTTCGCTTGTCCAAATACCTCACCCCTTTAAAAATCATTGCTTTCCTTTCTTTTGGGCTGATTCTTCTTCGGTGATGGTTCGGGCGAAACTAGGGAGAGCAGGAGCAAGAAGGCGTAGCCAAGAACCTTCCATTGCTGTCGTTGCCAAGAAGTGTCGCCGGAAGTACCGAAGCCGCTGCCGTTATATTTTTTTCCAGGCAAGTTGATTTGAGTTCCTTGATTTAAATCTGTGACCTTCCTTATTTCTATAATGTCGATTTTCCATTTTTGTATCAAGATTTGTTAAAGAACTTGTTGAATATGGGTGAATTTTGGAGGATTACACTTCAATCTGGCCATTGACGAAGAGATTGGGAAAACAGGGCTTCGGCTCTGTCGTGAATATTCCGAAGAATTAGTATGATTCTGGGTTCAAATTAATTAGTATGTAAAATTTACAAAGTCTCTATTAAATCCTGTGAGTGGAATTTTCGTTTCCGTGAATTGATTTTGGAAAATTCGGTTAACTGAAATTTCGGGCAAAATAGAGCTTCGAGCTCTGGCCGATGGTGTCATGAGGGATTCGGGAAATTTAATTAATATATATATATATAAATTTATACTGTTGGGGGTGTATGTGTACATATATATGTATATATATACGTAGCTGTGCGGATGTATATTCGGTGTATATACTTTTGTATATATGTGTATATTGCGGTTGTTGTGTGCAGGTGTGCGTAATATGTGAATCTGTGTGTGAGCGAGTCTGCAGCAGTGGGTGCGTGTGTGAATAGAGTTTGTGGGGCTGTGTGTGCAGCCGTGTGTGTGTGAATAAATTTAAATAAATATATATATTGAAATTGTTAAATTAATTGAGGAGAAATTTATCAGAAATTATTATTTTGATGGAATTATTGTGGAATTTATTGGGATAATTAAATATGATGAGAATCGTGGGTTAATTCCATAACAACAAAATTGAGGATATTTTGTGACATTAGAGAAAATATTTGGACTCCGAATGAGTTAAAAAGGATTTAATAAAATATTAAAGCATTCGATCAAATATTCAAACTATCTTTAGTACCGTTACTTTCCTTTCGATTATGATCCCCAGGCTCACGGTGGTAGAATAAGATCCAAGGAGATTCATTGGGATATTCATTATTGTTCATACTTTATGAGTTTGAGATTCAGTTGAATCCACATATTATATTCAGTAGAATCCATGGGTCGGATTTTACTATATCCGGATTCAGTGGAATCCATGTTATTTCTTTGTATTCATTTTTCAGGTTGTTCACGCTGATATTCGGGCCATGTGATCCCTTTTTTTTTTTATGAGATCGGATTCGGGGATCTTGCCTCTTATTGATAAAGTGTTATGATCTTTGTTATATCAGTATTTGGAGTGATTTGTCTTTCTTATACCTTTGAATGGGAAATACAATTAAATGTATTTTCTTGGATATATTGATCTGTGTGATATTATATTGTTGTTTATAATTCTTGTTATACATTGTGTATATTGTATATCTGTGATCATTATTATTATTTCGTGTTTGCTTTTAGATTGATATAACTTGTTAGGTATTTGGCTCATTCTTAATATTTTTCTTTCTTCCAGAGTAATAGGTTTAGATGATGATGACACTAGAGTTGGATTAAGAGTTCTAGCGAGAGAGATCGATGCCCAACTGGAAATAGTATTGGATTTATACTCTAGAGTCTCATTTTGATATTTTGCCTTATCATTTCTATGGGATGTTTGGATTGTGTATTTTTTTAGATTTATTTCAATATAAGGATATTTGGATTATTATGGTTGTATTTTGTTGTGTTGTGGATGCGTTGAAAATACATATATATATATATATATATATATTGGTTGAGAATTTGGATTTGTTTTATATGATCTGGTTTGAATATTAGTTATGGATTTGGATTAGAGACGTCATAGTGAAGAAGTGGGGACACAAATAGTGGAATGAATTCCAAGACTTAAACGATGTGGCTGCCAAGGAAGGTGACATCTCATTGGATTTATTAGGTTAATGTCCGACTATTTCATTATTAGGTAGTATTATTGATGGGTGCGCCCACAGTGGGTTGGCCCAATGAAGAAGAGTGGCCCAAATCCACAAGGGTCTACATGTAAGCCTAGATGGTCAATATGAACTGTTGACTGGACGAAATGAAAAGGAGACCAGCGTAAGGACGGTCAATTGGCACAAAGGACGGTCAACATTTTCGTTGACTGGCAGCGCTACAGTATGCCAGCCCATGAACAAGCATCATGTCGGTCAGGGCTAGTTTGACCTACATTCTCGTCTGTGACCAGCAACGGCTCTCTTCCTTGATTTCGTGCCATTCTAAAGGGAAACTCCATGGCAACGGTCACCAACTGATTCAGCGCACCCTCCATGAGGAAAGCACTGGATTCCTCCCTGTTTTGAAAACCCTAGCCGTTACCAAGACCATTAAAGCCAATCCAAGGAACCGTTACCACCATTAAAGTCAACGCTAAGAAAGGAAGCTGCCCCAATAGAGCCAAGAATCATGCAGTCCTACCTAAGGAAGGATGTCCAACTTCTCAACTATAAAAAGGCCATGGATTCCACACTCCAGAGGAGGCCTTTTCTCAGCAAATAAACGCACACACAGAGACGAACAACGGGCTTTCTTTCCTGCAAGGAATCCCTCGTAAGCTCATATGGCGCCCTATCAAGCTTTCACACTTACAAGGTGTCGACTCTCACTCTTTCCCTTCTGTCACTATGTTCCGCAAGAACTCAGTGCCAGAAGCCAGAGCTCCTCCCGAGCGATGCTAACTTTTCTTTACAGGAGCCAAGTCATCACCACAAACATTTCCTTCTTTTCCTTCTTTTCACCCCCTTTCCTTACCTTCTCGATTCTTGGAAGGTCTGTTTCACTGACTTTAGCGTTGGAGTATTTTTGGTGGGACAATATCCCGTCGGCACCTGACCTCTTATTTGTTTTAGTAGTGCGCCGAACTCGAACTCGGTGGACAGAGACGGATTCAACCATCAACGTAACCCAAACCCGTTCGAAGCTCGGATTTAGGATGTATTATTGGCGCTGCCTGTGGGAAGCGCTTACTAAAAGCCTTCCACCTTACTCAGATACTTTCCTCAGCGTTACCATCAAAAATTTCATATCACAAACTAAAATGGTGACCACAAAGGCATAGGCCGATGAGCCTGCCAGAGACATGACCTTGCCCGACTAGGACCACGCTGCTGGTACCCTGGTCAACGGGACGGTTAATGGGGTGCCTGCGCCTTTCTTCCAAAATCTGGTAGAGGATATGCAAAACACTAACAAGATGCTTCAAATACTTTACTCCCGTCAAGAGCACACACGGCAAGGGGCTTTGCCAACAGCAGCCCCCGCGCCGGCCTCCATAAGAGGAGGCCAAAGGAAGAAAAGACCGACGAGAAAATCCAGAATGCCGGCCATTGTTCCAACGTTGGAATCCTCATTGGCCCAAAGTCGACTAAGGCTTGAGGAGCGTTCAAGCGACTTAACTCCGAAAGAAAGTCCGGAGCGAAGGAACCTCCGATATACTCTGGCAGAATCGAGTCCCCGGGACGAAGAGGAAGCTACCCGGGCCATCAGATACACTAGAGGCAGTAGTCGGCTGTCGATGACCACTCTAGAGGGAAGACGGAGTTAAGAACGTTTCTCAACTCAAAAAGATCAGTCAGCAGGCTCGAGCAGATCCAAGATGAGGGAAAATCTGGGATCGTGGCGAGAGCGCGACAGACCTGGATGGATCTCCTTTCACAACATAAATCTTTGGCCGTCTCATGCCCGCAAAATTTAAAATGCCAACCCTGGACACGTAAGATGGGAGCATTGATCCCGTTGATCACCTTGCTCATTTTTGCACTCATCCAGGTCTATAAGGGTTGGAAGATGCAACCATGTGTCACTGCTTTCCACTTACCGTAAAGGGAGACGCGCGCATCTGATTATCTCCCTTCAGATTCAATCCGAAACTTCAGAGATCTAGTTGACCTCTTCCTATCACAATATGCCTCCAGTTGCCGAGAGGAGAAGCAGCCCTAGCACCTATCGCATATCAAATAGAGGCACGGGGAGAATTCGTGAAAGTTTCTGGATCACTTAGTAGCAGAAGCTAGATGGATCCTCAGGCTCACGGAGGAAATGAAATTTGGCAGTTTCATCTCCGCACTGATACATGGAGATTTCTTTAGGCACCTAGCACATAAGAATCCGCAAACCTTTTGGGAAACAGAATCTATCACCAGGGTTTACGCGGCGGTAGAGGAGGCCAAAGGCAAAGTCCCGAGCGGACCGAATAGCCTCGCTCTTTCCCGAATGTAGGAAAGAGGAAGTGCGGCGATAGTGATCACTCCCGCCAGAAGCACCACAGGACTGGACCGCCATAGCGTAAGGACTACGGGCCAATCAGCCTAAAGCCCTTAACCAACATGCATGTAAACGTCTTCATGTAGATCCGGAGTGAGAAGTTCCTTAAGTGGCCAAAGCCGCTTAAGGAGGGGGAAGGAGGAAATCTATCTAAGTACTGTGATTTCCATCGATCTCCTGACACTTCACTGAGGACTGTAAGACACTTCAGAGGGAGATAGAAGAGCTGATCCACAGAGGCCACCTTACCAAGTTCATTAAGAACCCTGGCCAGAACTCCACCACCGACTCCTTTAGCAGCTCTGCATCTAGATCGTCCATTCCTACCGACTCTCCAACAACGAGCTCCTCTGGCATTTCCACGGTCTGTGTAGGCTCCTCGGCGATGACCTCCTCCACGATCTCCTCTCTAACCCCAATCGTTGGATGAGGTTCTCCAGCAGTTGGAGCTCCTTGCTCCTCCTGCTTTGCCTCAAGAGAAATCTCGACAGATGACGAAACGGCTGGCCCAACAAGAGATTCAAGAGTGCTTCCCCAGGTACCCTGACAGGTGTCTCTTTCGAAGGATCAGTAGCACGCTCCATAATGAGCTCCGAGGAAGGCTCCAACCATATCGAGTGCTCTGACTGCGGGAGGGCAAGGACGACGCGGTTGGTGGTGGGGCGCAATTTGGCCCTATAAGCCTCAATGGCGGACTCTTCACCACCCAAGCCGGAGCTATCTCCTACATCGGTAAGTTAACCGATCAGAACGGTCCTTGGATCGGTGGAGGAGGATGAGGAAGGCCTTATTGCTGCCACCGTCATCGACCTCTTTACCACTAGACTTGAGGGGGACTCCTTGCCGGATAGCTCACCAATCACCAGAGTCCCGGCCTTCCTCTTCGTAGTGCGCCTCACCACCTTTTGCTCAGGGGACGAAGGCCCCCACTTGGCCTTCCTAGCCTCATCGCGAGAGACCAAGTGGTCTCTCCGAAACTCTAAATAGTATTTTTTCACCAATCAAAACAACCACTCCAGGGACTTCGTCTCCTCCTCAGAAGGAGTCCCAGTGTAAGCGTCAGGCACCTTGCCCCATTGCCAGGCGAATGACCAGGACTCATCCACATAGACAAAATAATTCTTTCAATTCTTTAAAGAGTCATATATGACAGTACTAACCTGGAGACCACCGTGTGCAGCTAGGAAAATCCACTCTACTCCCTGGTTGAACTTAAAGAACACCCTCACCATTGCCACCGTCATCCACTTCATATGCTAACGGAGAAATATAAAAAAGGTACACAAGTACCGCACGACATTCGCATCATACTGTGAGATAGGGACTTGAAGAGCCGTGAAGATCTCCAATATCTCGTCGGGGATAGGAACACGTAGGCCACTCCTCAAGTGGGCCTCGTAGATGGTAACGAAGCCCTCAGGGGGCGTACACACCCTGTCTTCCTTGACAGGGACCCGAAAGACTATTTCCTTCGGAATATTGTATTCCACGCATAGCTCCTTCACATCAGGTTCCCTAAGGATGGAGGCAATCTTGAGAACGGAAGTGTAAGGTCCCATATAGAAGCGGGGAAAGTTACGTAACACTCAAAAACATTCCCCTTCACCGCAAAGAAGATAAAGAAAAAATCGTGAGGCGTGGCTCGAAATCTCAAAAAGGCTCGAAATGCGAACGGGAAGCTTGGATAACCTTCTGCGGATGCGCAACGTTAGACCACCATCATCCGGTGTGCCGCCGCCCCTGTGGCACTATAAGGTCCCACATTGAATTGGGCAACGTGTCCTTATAAGGGCATGGACACCTTCCCCTTGTAGACGCGTTTTGGAGGTGGCCGAGACCGTCTCGCCAGAACAAACCGCATTAGGCTTGGAGATCTTGAAACTCTCCCAGCACGGCGTCGTGGCTTGGACGCTGCGAAGTTCTCCCTTTTTGTCTCGATGAAACGCCGGGACCCCATGAATATGGAAGCAAGGAAAAGTTACAAAAAAATTCCACTAAAGGAAAGCCAAAAGAAAAAACAAACGGCTTTAAAAGGATTAAACACCGGCCCTTCTCATGAAAAGACCACCATCATCACGCCACGTGGCACCTCCCGAATGGGCATTGATAAATTTTCTCCCGATGATTAATTGCCGGATCTTCTCGTATGCGCAGACTATATTTCAAAACGACCTATGATGTCAATCATTTCTCCGACTCGTCAACACTTTTTTCAAGAAATTCCTCTATGTTTCGAGACGGCCAATTATTCCTAGCCAATGCTCCCTCTCTAGAATAGCAAGACCTGACGGGCACTAAGGCACAAGACCCACAAGGGTCCACATGTAAACCTAGATGATCAATACGAACCGTTGACCGGACGAAAGGAGAATGAGACCAACGTAAGGATGGTCAATTGGTACAAAGGATGGTCAACATTTTCGTTGACCGGCTGCGCTGGCCGGCCCATGGATAAGCATCATGTGGGCCAAGCCCAGTTTGACCTACATTCTCGTTTGCGACCAGCAATGGCTCTCTTCCCTGATTTTGCGTCCTCCCAAAAGGAAACTCCACAGCAAGAGTCACCAGCTGATTCAGCGCACCCCCTATGAGGAAAGCGTTGGATTCTCTCCCCTGTCTGCTGAAAACCCTAATTGTTATGGATACACAGAAGGAAGGCAGTTCATTCAAGGAACCGTTACCGCCATTAAAGCCAACGCCAAGAAAGGAAGTTGGCCCAACAGAGGGCAAGAATCATGCACTCTTGCCTAAGGAAAGACACCCAACTTCTCAACTATAAGAAGGCCCTGGACTCTACACTCCAGAGGAGGCATTTTCTTAGCAAATAAACGCACACCCAGAGACGAACAACGGGCTTTCTTTCTTGCAAAGAATCCCTCGTAAGCTCATACGATGCCCTATTAAGCTTTCATGCTTACAGTTGTTGCCTCTCACCATTTCCCTTCTGTCACTACGTTCCCCAAAAACTCAGTGCCAGAAGCCAGAGCTCATCATGAGCGATGCTAACTTCTCTTTACAGGAGCCAAGTTGTCACAACAAATATTCCCTGCTTTTCCTTCTCGTTTACCCCCTTTCTCTTACCTTCTCAATTCTTGGAAGGCTGTTTCACTGACTTGAACATTAGAGTGTTTTTGGTGGGACAACATCCCGTCGGGACCTGACCTCTTGTTTGTTTTAATAGTGTGCAGGATTCGGACTTAGTGGACGGAGACGAATTCAACCATCAATGTAACCCAAACACATTTGAAACTCGGATCCAGGACGCGTCACTAACATATCAGCTTGCTAGGGCATTGGAACACTCTGTAATTGTGAAACTCCTGGGAAGGCTTCTGGGCTACAAGGCTCGCTGTGCAAAAATTCTCTCATTGTGGAATCCAAAGGGAAGCTACAAAGTCATCGATATGGATTTCAACTATTTCATCGTAAGATTTGCTGACCCCAGTGATTACCACAGAGTCATTAGTTAGGGCCCGTGGAGGGTGTTTCAACACTACATGACGATCCAACCCTGGATGCCTGATTTCCACCCCTTCTTCTATAATTTGGGTGAGATTACCTAGGTTGTCTGTTCACTATTATCAGTAATTAATTGGCAACCCGTTAGGATTGATGCTAGCACCTTCACGGCCAACAGGGGCAGATTTGCCAAAGTTGCCGTGAAGGTGGATCTGATGGAACCACTTTTAGCCCAGTTCACCCTTGATGGCGAAACGCGGAAAGTGGAGTACGAGGGACATCCCACTATTTGCTTTGGCTGTTGTAAAATGGACCAAATCACGACAGATTGCCAAACCAAATCTGGAGATGCAGGGCATAATCCTAGAGTGCCAGGGGATGTTCATATGGAGCAATGCCAAAAGCATCCACCACAAACCTCACATGAATACATTACAGAGGGAGAATTTAGGCCTTGGCTCCATTCCCTGAGGAGACAAAGACGCCCAGCAATGAGGCAGGAAATTTGATGTGCTTGTAACGCTTAAAGCACAGCCAGATTATCTCCATTAGCTCGAGATTTCCAATCTCAGCAACCTTCGGGAGGAAGAAGATACCCTCCCAGTGGGTTTTACCCCTTGCAAGGTACCCCAAAAGATTCCGATCTCTGCCCGTGCTACCCCTCGACTTCAAAAGACAAGCCCACTTCACCAGTTCAAACCCCAATAATTTCCCCAGCTGTAGATAAATCTGGATTCATCCTTGGTCTCTCTCAGGTGAAATCCCCGGACTCTCAGTGACATTTCCAGTACCCCCAAATCCCATACTTGGCCCTGATTGGGTCCTCCACCCAAAAATCTCCTACCGGGAATCAATTGCCTCCCCATCCAACCTCTCCATTCCCCTCCCTAGGACTCAGGTGGTATAGTAGGACCCTCACATCACCATCAAACAGTTGAGTCAAGCTCATGTGTTGAGATGGCGGTGGAGGTGGATCATGTGAAAATGGGAAAGGGAACCGTTGTCCCCAATCCTAAAAAGAACATAAAAGAAAGTGGGCACTTCCTGGGTGCCCCCAACCAAACTAGTTGATATCTGATCATGCCACTCATCTTAGAATTGTCATGGGGCTGCCAGAAGAGGGTTCTGGAGTGAACTTAAGGAAATTTTTTGCATCCATAAGCCATCTGAGGTCATTATTGAAGAACCCAGGACCAGTGGCACCATTGCCAATAAAATTGGTAGTAGATTGGGCTTTGATGGCTACGTAATGAGTCAGGCTCGGGACTTCTCAAGATGTGTCTGGGTCATTTGGGCTAAGGTTTTGATCAACATCGATCTCCTCTCCATTGATGACCAAGTTATCCATCGCCTCATTCGAAATGACTTGGATCATCTTTATGGACCTTGTCTATTGTCTTGCCAGACCCAATGCACAGAAACGAACTTTACTTTGGGAGGAGATGGCTGCGCTAGCACCTTCTTGGTCTCTCGCCTGGTGCATCCTTAGGGGACTTTAACGATATCTTATTCCAGGAGGAACAGCAACGCAAAAAGTCAGCCAGCCTTCGGAAGTGACTTCAGTTTCAAGCCTGGCTTTGCCACTATGGGTTGACTGATCAAGGTTTTGAAGGCTCCAAATTCACGTGGTAGAACATGCGCCACCTCCCTGCATCTGTTAAAAAGTGCTTGGATAGGACCTTAGCCTGAGATAGATGGAAGAGTATATTTCAGAAAGCCCATGTAAGTAACCTCATCAGGATAACCTCTGACCACACCACTATTTGTCTCGATACCGAGAGTCTCCAAAGCCCCTGGGATGGTTTAAAGCCTTTTGGATCTGAGGCTATATGATGTCATCATCCCCTGGAGGGATGCTCAAGTGTTGATCCCTGAGAAGTTGGATGAGCTCAAAATATCCTTGAGTGAGTTAAACATGAACACCTTTGGTAAGATCTTCAAATTGAAAAGCAAACTGGCCATGCGCTTAAAGGGGGTCAGGGATTTTTTCTCCGGAGTTGATTCTATCAGGCTTAGAGAGATTGAAGCCAACCTTACTGAGTATTATGTTGAAATTATATAGAGAGATGAGGTTTTCTGGTATCAAAAGTCTTGGTTGGACTGACTTATTCAAGGAGAATGGAATACCAAATTCTTTGTCGTTAACACCATCAGCAGGAAGAGAACGAACCATGTCACCATGCTTGACAATGGGAATGATAACTAGGTCACAAATCTCGATGACCTCGGGAGTATGACAGTGGACTATTTTAAACAGACCTTCCATGATCCGAATCCCATTTCAAGGTAAGCTGCTCTCTAATTAGGCTTTGATTAATGATGAGTTGAAAAGCAACCTTGGCATCAAGCCTTTAGAAACTGAGGTGAATAATGTGCTGTTCTCCATGAAGCTGCTGAAAGCCCCTGACCCTGATCATTTTCAACCCATTTTCCAGAATTCCTGGGACTTGGTCAAGCAAAAGAGTTGGGGATACTATTATACGAACATCAAATGCTGGATATCTCACACGCAAACTAGTTGAAGTAGTTCAACATATTGTTGTGCATAGAAAAGATTGTGGTACTATCCCAGATCTTTCTTTGAGTCCTCAAAAGGGGATGATGCTAGAAAGAATTTTAATCTAAACATGAATTGGATGTGTATTAGTGGATGATATATATATGGGTACGTGGTGCATTTCCACTCGAAATCCTGATATTGGGGTTGAACCTGTCAATTGATTCATAACCTTTCGAGCACAACCAATATCTATTCAAACTCTCTTTACTAGTAGGAGTATATTTTGGATCTGTCGATTTTGTTATGGCCAGAGTCCTACTCACGGGCTGAGGACATCCAAAGGATATGTGGCTTCAAGAAGGTGGATGATTTGGGAAAATATTTGGGGGCTCAAATCTTCTACCGCAGACCTGTTGCTTCTAAATACCATGATTTAGTTGGCAAGGTTATCAAAAGACTCAATGACTGAAAAACTAAAGGGCCACCCTCAGTCAATCTGTGCCCCAGGCAATACCCATGTACCCCATGCAAACTCAGGCCTTACCAAAGAGCATATGCAATCATCTAGACAGCATTAATCGCAACTTCCTTTGAGGTGATAAGAGAAAATATTTCGTCAACTGGGAAGATTCCTGTCAGTCTAAACAGAAGGGGGGCCTAGTCTCAGGAGTGCATCCTAGGTTCGACAAAGTTCTGGATTCAGATTATGAGTCAAGTTCCTGAAGAACAAAGACTTCTCAGTCAAAATTCAACCGAGTGCCTCTTGCTCTTGGAAAAGCATTGTCAAGATCAGGGGACTTATTTAGAAAGGCATTACCCGGTTGGTTAGGAATATCGGCAAAGTTAACTTTTGGCAGGATAAATGGGTTGGAGAGGTCCCTCTCATTCATCTTGCCTGCATCCCCATTTCGGAAGATAAACTTAATAGTAAAGTCTTCAACTACATCACGCAAGAGGGTACTTGGAATTGGGACGTCATCGAAGATAAGCTGACTGAGGAGGGGATTATGCTCCAAAGAGGTAAACATATCTCCTTGGCTGCCAAGGTAGAGGATAATGCCATATGAAGTAGTAGCGCTGGTCATTTTTTCGGTGGCCTTGGTATACCAGCTTTTTCAGGATCCATTAAGGAATGATAGTACACCCCAGGATATGATCTGGAAGTTGAAAGTGTCACCAAAGTACATAGTTTTCCTTTGGCTGATTTTCAAATTTAAATTATTAACCAACATTCAAAGGATGAAAAGAGTCTCACCCTCTTGGACACATGCCCGAACTGTGGTTTACCAGAAAATGTATATCATCTTCTCCGTTGCCAGTGAAATGTGGAGGATGATGCTGGATAATAGCTACGCAATTATGTACAGGCCTCCTTTAAAAAATTGGATCTCAAAGGAGCTTTTGTCGGCAGGTATGAGTTTCTCCTCTTGCATTTTTTGCCCACCTTGTGGTTTATTTGGAACAGGAGGAATGCGGTTGTGTTCAGACAAGAAGTCCATAGGAAGAATTTCGATGAGAGCAATCTGGCACATTCCGGAGGACCTCTTCTGAGCACAGTTCCTTACTGATGCTTTTATGTGGAGAGGATTGAATTTTTCCTCCCAACACTGGACCGTTCCAAGTCAGGGCTGGACGAAGTTGAACATTGATGCTGGCATTATTGGCTCGGGTGTGGCTAGCATGGGGTGATGTGGGAGAGACTTGGGTGGGTTTTTTGGGCCTTATTGTTGTTTGTGATTCTCTCACAGCTGAAATCAGAGCCATCCTGACCACACCACATTTTGCTTGGGAGCTGGGGTTAAGGAAGATTATTATCGAAACTGAGTCATCCCTGGCTTTTCATCAAATTTCAGGTCCTCTTGGTAAAGAGAACCCTTACAAAGGGGCGTTGAAGGATTGCAAATAGCAAAATATTTGGTGTTACAGTCAAACTTTTTTGATCTCTAAGTGTCTCCATTGTAGACATCCCTGACACATCACCAAATAATATGGTACTTTATCAATTCATTCATACTAATAGACTTACACAAAACTGTATCTGTATATGAATTGCTGAAATATCATGTCACCATTTCACAAATTCTCCCCATCGATTATCAAGGCACCATGTGGAGGTCCTTGTGATTTCATCATCCATTTTATCCATATCAATGGACCTACACAAAAATATATTGTATTCTATATACGATTACCATGCCCTCCAAAATATTTTTCTTAATCATAATCTTTTATATTTTTCGATTGATTGTGTTTCTGCCATGTGTTAATGTCATTAATGATCCTTTGTGACGTTTCGTTGCAGCGGGGAAGCTTCACTTCAAAATCAATGAGGTGGGTGGTGGTGTTTCATAAACCAATCGGCTGAATGGGGAAGAATGCCGGCAACCATCAAGCTATGCTCTTCAAGTTGTATAGATGATTGAAGTGGACGAGATAAGTAGTATTTTTAAATGTAATGCGCATTATGCATGATTTTTCTACTACATTGGAGCCTCACTCATAGCCTTGTTATATGTAATTAGAGTTAGAGATATGTTCTTTCGTTTTTTAGTATATTTTCAATAATACAATGTATTATGTGTATTTTTACTCGTGAATCATTTTCTTGACCCAAATTAGTTTTACCGATTCAAAAAAACCAAGTTCGGTTATATCAATTAATTGACTTTAAATATCAAAATTCCTTCATTCAAATTGTAAATATATAACAACTAAAATTTAAATTTATAAAACACTTAAATAATATTTTTGTGTATAAATTATAATTTTTAATAATAAGTTAGCAACAAAGCATAAATAATCTAAGTTTTATTTAACTATGAATAATTATATATTCATATATTTATATAGATTGACGTATTTATAATTATATATTTATATATCGCGTACCCATTAGTTAAAAAATCAGTAACCCGGAATTGAACTAAAATCTGACAAAATTTTAATATATCAACACAAAACTGAACTGAACTGTTGGGCTACCCTATTTTTAGGTTTAGTTTTATCAATTTTGGATCAATTTACCTGTTAATGGTTTTTTTAACATCCCTAAATAAATATACTAATAAATATTATATATATTCATATTATATGGGTTAGCATCATATATACTAACAGAAAAAAAGATTAGTCAATTTGAGTTTTGTGAAACGAACATAACTTTATTTTAAGCTAATAATAACATCAATTAAAATACTTTTGCTAATAATATGAAGATTGGAGAGGAGTTTAAAGCTATTATTAAGAGGGGAGAGAGACAAAGCTTACAAAGATAAGCATAATGACTACAAATTCTTCCTAGCTAGCTGTTAAGTATTTTTCTATTTATATTGTGCCATGGTTGATATTTCTTCAAGTTAAATAAAACTAATTTTGATTTTTTTAATGAATTCAATCAATTTGTTATTTTCTAAAATTATATTGGATTTCATTAAAGAGGACTTATGATAATTTAATTGGATAAAAAAATAAAATATCTAAATAAAAAAAATAAATAATCAAAACTGAACAAAAGTTAATGATTTGAATGGGTGAATAGACAATTAAAAGTGGGTACAAAATAAATGACCCAATTATAGGCCTTTGTACCATGTCATCCAATGAATTAGAAGATTTTACGCAGATGGATCAATTAAGAGGCTCCAATTGTATAATTAATGCAACAATATAAGACTATTTATCTATCAAGAATTTTTCCTTATCTAACCCTAAAGACTTGTTCATTACTTTACTACGAACATTGAGCACAAACTATGGCCATTATATGGTGTCGGCCAATCTTTGCCACCCGCTTGAGCTCTGTATAAGCTTAGCTCTCATGTTGATGTTTGACACTGGCTCTGTTGATATTGCCATTGGCAGAGCTAATCGGGCTACACACCCACTGCTTAGGAGAGATTTAGTTCAGATATAAGGTCCGAGTAAGTCCAAAGGGGTTAGAGAATATAAATGATAAGGCTCTCTTATTTTTCAGTTGCTTATATAATTTCGATAAATCTCATTCTTTATATTTTATGGCAAGATTGATAAATTCTCCCCTAACTATAATAATGTTTTGTATTTATTTTATTAATTATTTAAAATATATTATTAACTTAAATGTCAAAAAGTTCACGAGAGAATATTCTTGAGATTCCTTTCACTTCTTACTTTTGCCTATGATATGTAGAAAATCGATTTAAAGTTTTGAATTATATTTGGACATAAGTTGTTAAAGAATTTGAATTAAATTAATTTTTCACCGTTAGATAAAATTATTTTTGCATATTTATAAAAGACCATTTTTTAAATATTTATTTTCATTTTAAGTCAATATTATCATTAAAAATAATGGCTAAAATTAGTTTTATTTAATTCAAGCGAAGCAAAAGAAGGCACTTGTTTTCATAAAAGAGAAATATTTGAGGACACCTTTTAGACTTTTTTTTTTTAGGATAATAAAATAATTTATTTTTATATATGATTATTAAAATATATAAATAAATAAAATATTATATCAGTAAATAAATGAAAGTATTGGATTAGCATTTATAGAGCATCTCTACTGGCAATGATTACCAAAAAAGAGAAATCAACAACAAACATGGAGTTTATAGTGAATCACGAGAGAGAGAGAGAGAGAGAGAGCAGATGATAGCGGAGAAATCTAAAGAAAAGTATAGGAGGGAGCGCAAGCAATGCAGGCGAGGAGGAGAATGGCAGAGGAAGCGCCATCGTCTTCGAGAACGGAGCTGCTCCTCTTGAACTTGCCAGCTTTCCCCTTTTTCAATCGCATTATTTCACTCTTCTGCTTTTGCTGTTCCTGCAGATGGCTTCGGCAAGTCTCTTTGCCCTCTGCAATTCCCTTCTGCCTACCCTTCGCCCCTTCTTCCACTCTCGACACCATCGCTTCTTTCTTCCTCTCTAGGGTTACGAAGTAATGATCAAGGAGACTGGGAAAGAGAGAGAGAGAGAGAGATGTGATCTCTGTGTGCATTGGAAATTTGGCCGACGCATTTTTATAGATGATGGGAACGGGGGGCGGCTCCATCGCGCAGGGCAATGGAGCTCATGATGGATTAATATTCGGGATAGAAAATAATTTTAAAATATAAAATAATTTATTGTAATTGTTATTTAGTAATATGAATTTTTTGATAGTTTTATGTTTAAAAAGAATAACAAAAAACTATATATATAGTTATTTTTCAATCTCCACCGTTGGATCATGCAGATCTAATATTGAAATTGTAAAGCTAGGAGAGGAGTGTGGGAATTTTAGATAAATATTAATGCCTTATTGCCCTTATTTGAATCAAGAAAATTTTTAAAGGAAATAAATTAATGAGAAAAAATAAAATTAATAAATTATTTTTTAAGATATAATATTTTAAAACATATTTTTATTATATATATTTATATTTTGTGATTTTTAAAATACTTTTCTATCCAAAGTTTGTTTTTACGAAAAAGTAAATTGAAATAAATATATTTTTTAAAAAAAATTTAGACTAATTTTAGACATATAATTGAGTCACAATGACTATAAATTAACTTAATGTGAATAATTAAAAATTCAGAAATCAAAATTTTTAATCAATTATTAATATATATTTATTTACATATAATTTTTTAGGAGGTCAATTAATCATACAATCACTTGTCCACAGTAGCCCTCTTTGTCGTGCATGTAAGAGACCCTTATATACAATACGTAGATGTATTATTTATTTATAATTTCTTAATTTATTACATTTTTAAAAAAATAAAAAAATTATAAAAAAATTAAATTAGATCCTATATATATTTAAAAAAAAAAACTATCACAATTGGCCATGGCAATTTTATTTTGATTGTGAATTTTTAAAGGGAACCATCAAAATAAGGGCCGTCTACTCTATCTAATAAGGCCAGCCCGAAATTTTTATAGAATATAGTCAATGTATAAGTATTATGGGTTGAATTTTCCCAAATTTTGATCTATTTTTTAAGCATAAATATCAATATTTTAGATAATTATTAATTTTCTAAAAAAATATATCAATAAATCATATTTTCTTATAAATAATAAATTTTTGTATAAAAATTATTTATTTAACTATTTTTAGGTGATATTTTTATATGGATACTACTCGGTCCAGCACTAGTAAGGCTCAATCCAAGGGGCTGCCTAGAAGAACACAAGGCCCATCTCAGTCCAACATTTAGAATTGTCTACGTGGGAGCCCGGTACTTGTAACTAATTAGCGCCACTTGTAGTCCATTAATGTGACTGCAGGGGCAAGTACAACGTAGTGGATACGAGTCAATAAGGAGAAGGTCAACGATGCCAACTACGGCTCGTGTCGCTGTCTGCAATTCTCCAACCAATCCCAATGTAAGAGGTAAACCAAGTGTGGCCTGTGGTGCACGACGGTCTCCCCGTCACCATAAGGTGACAACTGATACGTCGGTGACTGCGACTGAGTAACGACTAATGAATTTCTGCAGGAAGGATTCTTATGTCCAAAGTTTCAAGCTAAGGAGTTTATAAAATGTGACGGAACGGATTTTTTTTTTTTTTCCTCAAAGCTTCAGTCAAACAGAAATACAATTGAAAACCCAATTAAACCAATTGGGTGCAACACAGGATCATAGATGCCATCTAGGACCCATATACTTTTAACCATAATAAGTATAGTAGAAGTTATTCTAACACTTGCGGAAGCATTTATATTCATTCCAAGATATTTATTTCCGAGTACATAGCCAAAATATATAACCATAGAAGTCCATCAAGTCATTACAATAATATTTTTTTTAAAATAAGCTTCCAAGGTCTTTAATCTTTCAGACAAGCTCTAATCACTCCAACTCGTCAGGTACAAGCTCTAAAACTTCATCTGGGGGGAAAAACATAAAATAGTGAGTTAAGGCTCAGTAAGGTACATGCATATGAACAGTAAAACAGTGATGCAAAACAATCATGTAACTGTGTAGAAATAGAACGAAAATCAGAATGTACTCTAGCAAATAGAGAAATCATGCTCTGACCATATTATACTTCGGAATCAGAAATCAATAGTCAGAAATTGGTGATCAGTAATCATTATAATCCAGAAAGCAAAATCAGAAACTTCTCTTTTATTCAAAACAAGATCAAATGTCGGTGCGAAAATGAAATCATTATAATAATAACGTGCGAATGAGCGTAATCGAATGAGCGGTATTCAACGAGAATAGAATAGTATAATAGAATGAATGTAACGGTATCAATAGAATAAGATAATAGCGAATGTAATGAATCGAGCGTAGCGGTATCTCAAATGAACAATATAATGTAATGAATCGAAATGAGCGGTATCCGAATCTCAACAGCAGTATAGACCACGCCAAGATCCCCTACTAGCTGAGGGGGCGAATAATCGTGAATAGATTGTGTTCACTCCACACAATCTAAGGCTGGTAACAGAAGTATCCCATCTCGAGGGATCAGAATAGGGTGCCTCCCGAAGGCAGGCCGTGCATGAAATATCCCATCTCGAGGATCGGAATGCCTGCCCCATCTCGAGGATATCCCATCTCGAGGGATCAATACAAAGTGCCTCCCGAAGGTAGGCCGGTAACGATATCCCTCCTATCCGTAAAACCCCGAGGGCATGGCGGACCACAAATGACTCCATAGATAGAGTTATCCTCGATTACCATTGTAAGTTCGAAGGCTTCACCTAAGACCTTACCAGGACTGTAGTCAGTATCGGGTCCCAAAATAACATAAGCAGAAATACTCCCTCTTAAAAGCCATTTTCAGTAAAGCCGGACTTCATTTTCAATTGGGGTCGGAATTCATTTTTAGTGCAAAAGCAGGAGTTCCAAAGTGCTTTTTAACAAGCCGGAGTGCTTTTTAACAAAGCCGGAGATCTTGGTTTCAAAAAGGGCGGAGCTCTTTTTGGACGGAGTATTTTCAAAAGAGACGGAGCTCTTTGGACGGAGTACTTTTCACTTGGAGTACTCTTAAAAGCTGGAGTTTCATTTTCCTCAAGGGATGGAGTGCTTTTCGCCATTGGATGGAGTGCTTTTCACTAACGGGACGAAGTTCTTTTTACACAAAGGACAGAGTTTTTTTTATTAACAGGATGGAGTGCTTTTTACTCAAAGGACGGAGCTTATTTTCTCAAAGCTGGAGTTCATTTTCAATACAAAGCTAGAGTTTATTTTACATTAAGGTCGGAGTTCCCTTTATATTAAGGCCGGAGTTCATTTTAAAGGTAGAGTTCTTTTTCCAACAAAAGGACGGAGTTCTTCTTGACAAAAGGCGGAGTTCAAAAGCCAGAGTTCATTTCCCTTTAAAGCCGAAGCTTACTCCCTTTAAAGCTGGAGTTATTTTATATTGAGGTCGGAGTTCATTTCACATCAAGGGACGGAGCTCACTTTCTTATGTAAGCCGGAGCTCATTTCTTTATATTAAGGCGGAGTTCATTTCACATCAAGGCACGGAGCTCACTTTCTTATGTAAGCCGGAGCTCATTTCTTGATATTAAGGCGGGAGTTCATTTCACATCAAGGGACGGAGTTCATTAAAGGCCGGAGTTCATTTCACATTAAAGAACGGAGCGCACCTTCTTATGTAAGCCGGAGCTCATTTCTTTATATTAAGGCAGAATTCATTTCACATCAAGGCACAGAGCTCACTTTCTTATGTAAGTCGAAGTTCAATTCTTTATATTAAGGCGGTAGTTCATTTCGCGTCAAGGGACGGAGTTCATTAAAGGCCGGAGTTCATTTCACATTAAAGGACGGAGCTCACCTTCTTATGTAAGCCGGAGCTCATTTCTTTATATTAAGGTAGAGTTCATTTCACATCAAGGGACGGAGCTCACTTTCTTATGTAAGCCGGAGCTCAATTCTTTATATTAAGGCGGTAGTTCATTTCGCATCAAGGGACGGAGTTCATTAAAGTCGGAGTTCATTTCTCTTAAAGGACGACATTCATTAAAAGCCGGAGTTCATTAAAGGGACAGAGTTCTTTTTACAATAAGACCGGAGCTCATTTTCTTTATTACGGCCGGAGTTCATTTTACATTACAAGCCGGACTTCTATTTGGACGGAGTACCTTTTGGACGGAGTGCCTTTTTACTCAAGGGGATGGAGTGCCTTTCCTTTAAATCGGGGGTGTAAATTCCTTCTTAAAAACCGGAGGTGATAGCCAAAACCGTCAATGGAAGTTGTCATTTAGGGGCAATTATGCTACCGTGGGTGATCCTGACGGTATGTTTACCAGGCTGTCTCAACGGTAGTGGTGGCAAGCAATGACAGTTGTCATTTTGGAGACGTTTAGGCGATCTCAGGCCACTTTCTCGACACATTTGCCAGGTTGTCTTTGCTGCCATGGCAGGTGTCTCCTACATACATGCTCTAATTTGATTGGATTGCCAGCCACTGAGTTAAAAGACTCTTTGCGCTGTGATTTGATGAATCATAGGGGCTGTCTATTGTGCCTGCTTGTTGCCTTTACCTGCCCATTATGGGTTAGGCTACATAGTGGCATCCTCTAGGTTTCGCATTGCATGGGATCCCATTGGGCTTTAGCCCTCTAGACATGTCAATAGGTGGGCTCTTCTCTGAGCCGACCTATAAGATCATAAGACCCATCACTTGCCCCCCATGCTGGGTGGCTGGGTTTCTCTAGTTCCTGATGTGTCTGATGATGGGACGTCTCCTACTGTGTCCAACTCATGCGTTTCTTTTCAAGACGTTTTGCAGCTTTCCATACGGGTGCTGGTGATTCAGTACTCTATTTGGAAAGATTTGGGATGATTTTCTGGAACTGTTGATTCTCTGTGGATGACACTAGCTGACGCTATCTTTTGCATTAATGTCTCACTGATCCCCATTTTCGACTATAAATGGAGGGGCTTCTTACGTCTTACTTCATGAATCAGTCATTCACCAATTGAGTGGTGTGAGAGTTTGGAGCAGGTATAGAGCCTACGCTGCCATCAACTGGGATCAAATGAAGCTCTGAGAGATTCGAAAAAACATTTGAAGCCTACCGTGATTTTCCTACTTGGGTTGTTCTCTTGTTGTAATAAGGGTGGTCTGGTTATAGGGTTATCATTATCTTCGTCTCCTTGTTGGCACTCGGTTGTCCGCCGCTGGAGGAACTTCAAAGGACAGGCGCTCCAGCCTACAAACATGCTCTCGGCCCCAAGGTGACTGTCGTCGCTTTCGGTTCTCTCTAGAAAGATTGCCTCCAAATGCTACTGGAGGAGGAGCTTTCGAAGTCTACTTGGGACTTGGCCATTGTCGTCATGTTGAGTCTTGCTTGGTTCCCTCGACTACGGTTTGTCTTGATGGAAGATCTCTAAGGGGTGCATCCCGTGTGAGAGTAATGGCATCATGCTTTGCTCCTGCATGGGAGGGCTTTCCATTTCTTCCTTGTTGCGTCTGGTCTTTGGATGGGATGGTTAGCAGGGAGCTAGTCTCCGAGAAAACAGCTACATTTTGTTTCCTTATCATGCCTGCCTTCCCGGGGTCAACCGGACAAACTCTGTCGGATCGTCATTCCATATATTTTTCTTTATTATTACCATGTATATTCGCTGATATAAGTTTTTTACTTTATTAAAAAAAATTAATGGATAAAACTACCGAGTACTTTTTGTCTCTATCTCATGGCTCCAACACTCTTGCATGATTTGAATGATTAAAACGTTCTGATACTACCGTCGACGGCTCGGCCTTGCCAAGCATGATAGTTTGGACCCGTTGGCAACTCAGTCTTCTAGCAGTTCAACTCAAGACGATTGGTCCTAATGCTTGGTTGGGACACAACCAGTCAAACCATCCTTGGGTCTGTTAAGGCCATGCGCTGTTAGTTCACAATCTAGGAAAGTGATGTGCTAGGGCATCGATAGTTGAGCAGCGCCGTTGTTGTGTCAATCAAGGTGCCTAAGAGCATTGATTACGATGGGAAGCACCATGTCACATGTCACAATGGCACTGGAAAAAAGACGAACCGCTTTGTTACCTTCAAATGACGTCGTCATCAAGTTGGGGCGCTGGCTATTTAAGTGCTGGCCCTTAAATGTTTTCTTCATTTCTTGGTTTCTGTGAACATCATAGCCCTAGTCTTGCCATCTTTCCTTTCGACCAACCTTTGCCTTCCTAAATGGCTCACCAATACGTTATTGACATTCCAACATCGTCTGCCTTGTCGCTGAGAGCTCACTTTCCTCTATCTCTGGGCCTTAGGTTGAGGAGGTGTAGACGAGCGAATGATGGAGACCATTGGAGAAGATGACTTAATAGGCGCGGCTGCTGCAGAGCAGGGGCGCCACCCGGAATCCCCAATTCCTAAGCCCCATGGGACCCTGAGGGCACCTATAGACCTGGAGTTTTTCGCGTCTTTCCGTCAGGTATGTTCGTCTCTCTAGGAGGGAGTACAAAATTTTGCATGTGCACTTTGCCACGGTAGTCTCTAGCTGACCACTCTTGTCTGCAAGCCATACAGGGTGCCTTGCTTGATGGAGGGGGCCATGCGCTTGCAAGGAGACAAGATTACTCACTTGTAACGCACGGGCACTGATCAAGTTACCGAGGAAATGGAGCGATGGGTCAACGTTGTTGTCAGTGAGGCACTGCAGAGTCAAGCACGTGCCAATTATCATGATCAGGCTCTGTCTGAGTCTAAGACGAGATCGCAAGAACTCTTTGAGGCTAACACTCGGGCTCTTGAAAAAAAATCGCGTCGCTTGAGGATGAGTTGAGGACCAAGTTCTTTCCTAAGGAGGTGGCCCCACTGCTAGACGAACGATTTTAGGAGGACATCCGTTTCTACAGACAGATAGTCTCCTTGGCCGCTTAGAACTTCCCTATTAACTTCCTAGACTCGAAAAATGCTGGGGCTTCTCGTTTGGGAGAGCTGATTGCCTATCCAGGGAGAGAGGGCAGAGTTCCTGTGCTGCATCCTCCGGGGGGCCTTCGACCATAGGATGACACCTCTACTAGGTCGTAGGCGCATGTAGTATTTTGTATACTTTGAGGTCAATAGATTCTTTTATGATGTACATCCTAAATTTTTAATAAAACATGCTAAACTGTTTTGATTATTTCCCCATGTTGTGTGTGGTTGGAGCATTCGAACATTGCTTTCTCTTGGCTTGAGACCGTCAAACAAGTTTCTTGGGCTCACCAAGGTCACACGCCGTTAATTATGCCATTTTGGTAAATGGGGCATCTAGGCCTTGAAACCTGTGCCTCCCTGTCAATTTGACAACCCAAATTTGACAGGGAGGTGCTGCCCGCATAGGAAAACAAAGCGTCAAGCCATCATTACGGGTGATGGAGAACGGACGTGCCATGGTGTCTCACGGTGCGAACACGTGTCACTACCATCATGGGTGCGACTTTTCGATTCTACCCTCACGATGCCGTTTCGGGCCAGGGCTCTGGCTTATTTAAATCCAGAGCTTTCACTTTTCCTTCTGGATTCAAATCATTTTGCACCTGGCTTTTCTTCTTGGTTCTTCATGGCCGTTGAGGGTGTCGACACGACCTCGCCCATTCTCACCTCTTGCAATGTTGAGGTAGTGTTTGCCTGGTATAAGACTTCGAGTGCGATAGAATACGCGCTGCTGGGCAAAGACGGTAGGGCAAGCTCCCCACTGTAGGGGTTCGTCACAGTCTACAAGGCCCATTTGAAGGGAGGCCTTTGCATTCTGATCGCTTCAGAGTTGCACAGGATTCTGGCGGCCTTGGATGTTCCAGTTGTGATGTTTCATCCCAACACCGTTTAGTATCTAGTTTCTTTATGTGTCTTTGCCCGCCACCATGACCACAAGTTGGGTGCTAGGGCCATGAATGTGATCTTCTAATTTAACTAGGGCGCAGACTGAATTTCACTTTCCCCTCTCCCGAAGTTTCAGCTGCACAGGGGGGATTCTGACTCGACGAAGAAATGGAATTACTAATATTTTTTTCTAGTGGTCCCTTCAAAGCGGGTGTGAGATCCTGACCCCAAAAACGTGAGGATTATGGAATAATTATGTAAATAAAAATCATATTAAGGTTTAAGAATGTGGAAAAATTGAGTTTGGAAGTGAAAAAAGGAACTTAGGTCCTATAAGGTACCGATTTTTAAGATATGAATAATATGGGTGGTGAAGTTTTGGATTTTTAAAATATGGTAATTAAGTTAAAATAAGTGAATTGTGGTCAAAAGAAACGGGAGGAATCTGATCAAAAAGCCCAAAGATCTAAAATTGGTAAATCGGAAACTGAAATTGTAAATCGAGAAACTTTAATTCGTAAATAAGATTTCGGGCTTTAAATTATGATAATTATGGCCTATTAAAGTTATAATCTAAATTAGGATCCAAAGATGTAAAGAATTGGATTGGAAGGGTTAAAACGGGTCCTGGATGGCGAAAACACAAAGTAGCCTTGCTGCAAACTCGATGCGGGCCTGACCCACACCCGAGTAGCGCTCGAGGGCAAATGGGGCATGAAAAACAGAACCTCCAACTCGAAGTGCGCTCAAATGGTGCACGAGGTGCAGCGTTGGCAGGGTAGAGTGCCCGAGTGGCGCTTGTGCGCCCGACTGGATATAAAAAGGTCGAGCACGATTTTTCCTTCTCCATTTCAGCATTCCACGAAGAGCAGCGGGAAAAAGGGGAAGAAAAAGAGAAGAAAATGGAGATTTTTGCCGCTCCACTCCGATCATAGAAAGGAAAACGATAAATCGGGTGAAGGCAAGTGTACCTCGGACGCTATTTTCCGTTTTTATTACTTTTCTGTATCTCAAAATTGACATTTATACTCTAAAAGCATGTTTCATCATGTTCTGAACAAATAAAGCATGTTTCTATAAATTGTTCGGATAGATTTCATATTTATATATATACCGTAATATCTTGTTTCGATTTTATGAAAATGCATGTGTTTGGTGTCCATTTATTGGCAAAATCCTAGGCACAAAATTGAAGGGATTTAACTGTTTTTGTCTAAAATCTCTATTATATAAAAGTTAATCTGTATTGAGATAAAACTCCTAGTGTAATCTGTTTCTGAAAATTTTTCACTGACTTATACTGATAAATTTCTGTGGACTTCTGAAGCGAAATTGAAGAGTTTTAGACCGATACTGTATATTCTGAAATAAATTGGAAGGGTTTCTAACTGTTTCAGTATATTATGAAGCGAAACTGAAGGGTTTTAGACTATTATTGTATATTTTAAAATTAACTGAAGGGTTATTGTGAAACTTTGACTGATTTTTGAAATTGAAAAGGGTGTTCAGTTATGAAATAAAAAGAAAAAAATATTTCTGATATTGTTAATTAGGATTTGTGATTGATATACAATTAGGTTAGGTTCTCCAACATGCTTTAGAACGTTATGGTGGTAATCGAAAATAACTCTATCTATGGAGTTACACGTGGTCTGCCCTTTCTGAAGGCGTTAGTTTCACAGGGTAGAATTCTGATGATCCACCGACCTTCGGGAGGTATTTGCATATAATCCACCATCTTTCGGGAGGTATTTGTATATAGATCCCTCGAGAAGAGATCTTCTGTTTCTGTCATTGGCCTTTAATTGTGTGGATTGAATACAATCTATCTTCAATTATTCGCCTATTCTATTAGTAGGGTCTACTGGTTGGGTCCTTTACTGATAGAAAATAGATTTTCCATAAGTTATAGAGTTGAGACCTATTTTTACTTTCTGGAGCCCATTTTACTGATTTAGTATTAGCGAAGCTTGATTGTTTCTATTTCCTAACAGTTATGTAATTTTCTGTATTATATTCTGCTATAATTTTTGTGAATCACTACTTTATAGTATTTATATTTTAACCTGTATCTGTATCTGTTTTACTACATTCTATTATGTATAAACATTTCACTGCATAGCTGCATGTACCTTGTTGGATTTTGGCTAACTGTTTTACTATTTTTTCCCTCCAGATAAGGATATAGAGAAGATAATGGATGATCACGTATAGCTAGAGATTAGCATGGAAGATTCTAGAACCTCGGTGAAGTCTCAAAGTCATCTTGAAGATCTTGGGAGATTTTATAGTTTTGCATGCCAATGTCTAAGTAAAGGATGGATTTATGTATTGACAACTATTATGGGTTCTGTATTTTGTTGGATCTGTATTTATACTTCCGTAAGATTATGTTATGGATATAGTTGATTCCGATATTCTGATTATTGAATATGTACACGTCCTAGATGGCATCTATCGTCTGAATTCTGATATAGTAGATAGAATTGTTGAATTAAAGCCACGGATGTCATCTGTGGTCCTGTAGATGCGTGTTGTAATAAAATTGTGGTATAAAGGGATAGTTGTATGCATGTACTAGTTTGTTATACAGGTTTTGTACAGGTTGATATTTCTATTTTGCCCAATTTTAGAAAAAACTCTACCCATTTTTCTCTAGAATCTTAAGTGAGAGTTGGGCTTCTGTTCTTATTCTGAATGACTGAATTAACTAAGGACAAAAAAAATATGTTCCGTCACAATGGGCCCCTTCCACTTGGTTGGGCAAGGTGCAGCTGTTTTTCCTAGAGAAGTGGTAGACTGGGAAGACTCGGTGAAACCACTAATGGACCTTGTCAAAAAACATAGCAAAACTTTTCATGAGAGGAGTCGCTAGTTTCCAGTGGAGGCCTTTGGCCAAGCTAAGTGGGAGTCCCATCTGGAGGAGGCGGGCACAACCGCGGCACCGCTTTTCGCACCTAAGAGGAGACCTAGGACATTGTAAATCCAAGACTCTCCTGAGAGGGTGGCCAAACGGCAGGTAGCCCTGTCTAAGTCTTCTTCCAATGACAATCAAGTCCCCTTGGGGCGGCTGCTGAGAGTTAGGGGATATTCAAAGGTAACTGCTCCCGCCCCACCTTCCTTGCTGGGTCAAGTGTCTAGGGCTATCAAGTTTGCCAAGGGTGATGAGCCCTTTGTGCCTCCTGCTTTGGCTATGGGCGTTTAGGGAGTCAATACGCATTATGAGCCGACCTCCGGACCAACTTGAGCCCAGTATGGGGTTTTTGTCGTTGCTTCTTTATCGTGTGATGATCCTGTGACCAACCTTCCTGCTAATTTGCTGAGGTAGTCTCCCACAGGGACTAGATTGGTAAAGACCAAGCATGGGCAATCATTGAGGCTGGCAAGGCGGCTGATGCGATCACTAAGGCGATGGTGGTTGGCGTAGCTACCAATGCACTAGAGAATGAGGCTACCGTCAAGCGAATAGCGGCTATCGAGGTGCCCCAACCTGAGTCATTGGAGTTGGAGATCTAGGAGGTGGTTGAGGCGAGCGGAGCCGCAGAGGGTGTTGAAAGACCTCAGCCTAGGTCCTTGGAGCCTAAGGTTCGGGAGATGATTAGGGCCAAAGATGTTGCTGAGGCTGCAAAAGTGCCTTATTTTGAATGCTCAGCATTTGAGGTATGAGAGTTCCCCATGACGTCTGGCTCCGAGCCCTCAGCATATGATGCCCTAGGGGCCTTAGCCGCTTTGCTGAGTTGTCCACCTTTAGGAAGGCCGTCCTTCACCAAGGTACCAACTGCACAGCTTGTTGTTTCCCCTTCCAGTTTCTGTTGTTATCTAGCTGACACACTTTCCTTTCACAGGTTCAGAAAAGGCTTCTCCAGTGCATCGCCATCGTCGGCCGCTTGTCCCAATCATACACCGACTCAATGGTGCTCAAAGAGGTGGAGGATTCGGTGAGGCAGAGTGAAGAGAGGGTCACTTACCTTAATTGCAAGCTATCCAAGTCTAGGGCGAGGATTGCTTTCCTCGAGGATGCACTCTGTGGGGCTAAGTGAAGCCATGCTCATCTCCGGGAGGAGAATCTTTGGCTTGATGGTGCGCTCAAGGCTTGACTCAACCCTGACAAGGTTGGTCAGGTGATGAAGGCCCGATAATGGGTAGGTGTTCGCCTCTACCGACTGATAGTGCGCTTGGTAGTCTTGAGCTTTCCTGTTGCCTTCTTTCAACTAAGGAACGCTAGCGCCCAACTCCGATCAGAGCTACTTGGTCCTTCTGGAGATGACATGGGGCCCTCATTTCGTCCGTCTGGGAGCCCCCACCCATAGGATCATCCTTCATCCAAATAGTAGGCGGCTTTTGTATCTTCTTGGACGGATGTCTTGCTTTTCATATTTCAGATCTTGTTATAAAATTAGCTAGACCATAGTAATCATTGTTGTTGATGCTCATGTGTTCATGTTGAGTTTTCCTTTTCGTTTTTTGTTCCTATTTTTTTTTATTCGCCAGCAAGACATTATTACTATCGTTGTGAGGCTTATTTTGGACGTATTAGTCAAATCAAGCTCAATCCCTCAAGGGGATGTCATAGCACTTCGATTCTGTGGGGTGGTACTCTTTCTCATGAGTGGGACATCATTGCACATCTATGAGTGAGCCTCACTAGGGTCAATTGGGTTTTATGGCCACAGCCGCTGGGTTCTGGCGGAGTCATAGGCCATCGTCTGCATGTAATCATTAGGTGCTCAACCTTGTTAGAGAATGTCATAGCTTTTGTGCGTGTGACACTAGTCCGCCAACTATGGGCAACTATTGGTGCTCTCCCCTTAAGAGGGGATTGTCACACGCATGCCTTGAAGAGCCCCCTAAGGTTTTGTGTTCGGCCATGTATGGGCCGCTTGGTGGCAAGACCGAGGTTCTTTGATTGTTCGTCGAGTTACGAGTGAATAAAAATTCACTCGAGTTAGGGATAGTTTAGGTCATTTGATGCTTTGATATGCAAGCACTTGCATAGGCAAATAAAATGACTATTTTATTAATTAAAGTATGGTTCAAACACTCCACATGATGCATGCAAGACTTAATTGGATTCGGCATGGAACTGTTGACGGTGAGTGTGACGGGTTTCATGCCATACACTTGGGACTGATTTACTATCAAGGGTATTCTGCTTGCACTCACCACTTTAAAGGGTCGTTGAGGTGCTTTTGTTGGCATTATTGCCTACGACCTCTACACTTTGAAGGATTGGGTATATTGCACTGAACAGACTGCATGATTAGTATGTCCGGCTCTCATTGCCAATATGCGACCCACAGGTGCCGAGGGTGGACTTTGGTAGGTGAGAGGAAAGTTTCTTTTGGCGTGAAATGCCAATGGCAAGGGGGTTGAGGGTGCTGCCACCCCGGAGAAAATTCTAGCTTACTGGCTGCCTTGCACAGCACATTGGCTGCATGCGGCAAGGGGTTGAGGACTCTATTGCCCTTGAGGGCATCCCAACCAACTTTCGACACTATGCTGAGAACTTACGAGGCCCTGGGATCCCGACGAAGTGTAAAAGTGATCTAAACGGAGCACCGAATTGAAACTTTGGTCGCAGGATTTTAGGTGTAGTTCTCAGATACTACAAGAAGATGGAGATGACCGAATCCCCATCCTGAATGGTGACCTTGTTAGGTCGGCGAAGTATCTTCTGATATTGCGTGGAGTTCCTTCTAGAGTAGGCTGCTTCCTATCGTCACGGGAGCGGCGTGGACCATGCTTCAGGCTTTCACTCCACGTCTCATGAGTCAGTCAGTCTTTTGGCCATGGCTAGGGCCCATTGTTCATGGAAGCTCTGGCCACAAGGTCATCAGGCCATTGGATCATCTGTGGATGCTGGTCTACATTGATTGTTTGAGAGTTGAAGGGCGGAGCCCTTAACGTAGCACCTTCTGGTGGATGCGTATGGTCCAAAAGGGGGAGCGCTCATTCGAACACCAAGCACCTACATGCTTTAGGGCTGGTCATCTATCAGCATAACTACCCGAGGAGGGGCCATCGCCATGGGAGGGATACTTTTGGTTGGGGTAATGGGTAGCGGATCGAGCATGTCAAGCCCCCATTATAAGAATCACGACGGCTTCTGCAGGATCTGTGCTCTGCATGGGGCTAATGAGGGGCACTACTACGGGATTAACATTGCCAAGCCCTCGGGTTAGGCCTCTTGCTCCAGCGAGTCTGCTCGCAAGTAGAGGGTCGAACACTCTAGAAGCTCTCTCTGGGTTCCACCTCTCACCCCAGCGTGAGAATGATCAGGCGCTTGCTGGCGCTACAGGAGTCTTCTTTATGGGCAGAAGATTGTTGATCATCTCGAGAATAGCAAAGGTATCACCGCTCTGAGCTTTGGTCTTGCACTGTGGGACTGGGTCAAACCTTCTTTCGGGAGTGGGCACTGTCACTCAAACCCTTTTGAATACTAAGGTCATTAGGCGGATGAGTTCTTTCTTTGGCCGGCAACCTCTTTCTCCGAGTGCTCTTTCTGGGTGTAGACATTTGCACAAGGGAGCAAAGAGCCCGAGCCTCTGCCTGCTCGAGCGCATAGGGCCCGAGACAGTGTTGGCCTGGTGCCCTACTGGGCAGTGAGTGAATGCTCATCAAAGGAAGGTCGTGTGTCGCCATAGCTCCCCAAGGGGTCGTTGCCATAGAAGTGATGTCTTTGGCTGATGTGCATGCTGGAGAGCGTATACTAACTGTACTTATTTGTTGACATGTGATGGTAAAACTTTTTAGTCATTCCACACAGATGACGTCAACAATGCGTCCCCTAAATTTAGGTTGTTGTATGGATTAAGAAGCCTTCTGATCTTCCGTGATGGGTCAAACTCACGTGGGTCTTGTCTCCATCTCTAATAACCTGGGTCGCGCAATACAATGAACAAATAAGAGGTCAAAAGATTAGCGGAACTCACTCTCCGATTTATCCTTTGATATTCAAATCAAAAATCTTTTTCGAAGAAGAGAAAGATGGAGGATACAAGGTGCAATGATGTACGGGTGAAGTGAATGAGAGTGATGGCGGAGGTCTTGGCTCTAGCGGTTACGCTTGACAGGGAGCGACTTTGTGGTGCACTTGCAGGGGAGCAACTGCAAGAGAGAAAGAAAGAGAGAGTTCGCTCTGAAAGGTTGGATACTTCGGGGTTCTCTCTTGGGTTAGTGATGGCTAGGATTCTTTTCCTCCTTTACCGGAAGGGGTGAAGGGATATTTGTAAGGTTGGTATTAATTCTGCGTGTCTTGGGCGCCATAATGGTGACAGGTTGTCCTACGAGGATTTGCTAAGTTGTTTGTACAATAATAGAAGCCGCCAATGGTAGTTGTTGTTTAGGAGAGATTGTGCGACCGTGGGTGATCCTGCCAATGCGTTCACACGACTGTCCCAATGGTAGTAGTGGCTGGCAAAGACAATTGTCCTTTTGGGGGGCGCTCAAGCGATCTGGGCCTCTTTTTCGACACATTTGTGAGGCTGTCTCTACTGTTACGGTAGGTGTCCCCTGCATATGCACTCTACTCTGGCTGGGCTGTCGGCCATTAAGTTAGAAGGTTCTGCGTGCCGTGATTGGCTTGTTCACAGAGACTATCTACTAGACCAACTTGTCACTTTTCTTTACTTGCCTATCACGGATTGTGCCGCGCAGTGGTATCCTCTGAGTTTTACGCCGCACGGGAACCTGTTGGGCTTCAACCCTCTAGACACGCCAATGGATGAGCTCTTCCCTAAGCCGGCCTATAAGATCACAAGATCCATCAAACAGTATAGTTATATGTCTTATAAAATTTTTTATCCGCTTAAATTCTCCTTTTCAGAAGGCATTAAAAAATGGGGGTGCAACGGTAATATGTTGCAAGTCCAGTGTCATTATTTGATAGACGAACATTATTGGCCATGAGCGGCTACGTGTCGAGAATTAGGAGAAAGGTGTCATCTCACCATGTGCAAAACCATGTGCACAGCATGCTTTTTGTCCTTCTCACCCAGTTCAACTGATTAGCCATATAACTTTGTTTATAAAAAAAAATAATACATCATTCAAATTCACATATATACACAATAATAAAAATTAAATTTATAAAAATAAATATAATTAAGTTGTTATATATAGTTATTACCAATTTAACTATTTTTTGAGACGGTGAGCATCTAGCAACACAAATTAGAAAGCAAATGAATTAATGATAAGTATAAAGTTCGGATGAGTAAGAGATGTAAATCTGACGCTCGGTTCAACGCTGTCGGCTTCTTAGAAGGTTGGCAGCTAACAAGGCTAACCGTTCTGTAAAAATGGCGACTACTGATATAAATCGACACGCCATATTCAACAGGTTTTATCAGGTTCTGATGAATAAGAGGCTTTACGGGTCGACCCTTTGCCCTTACTTTTTTAATAAAGAGATTCTGCTTTAGATAAGACTATTTGGACACATTGGGCAGTATCTAATGAACAGTTGATCAAGCTATAATATGACAACATAATAATTTAACCTTAATATTAATTTAATTTTTAAAAATTTTCATAAATTATAATTCAGTGCGGCCTTACTAAATTCTATATTGCAATGATAAATGTTGTACAACTCTTCTGTGAATGTGGTAGGCGCCGAATCATTACCACGAATTATTGGGAGGACGGAGAATAATTTGTAAAATATATTCTAAGGTTGATTAATTTTTGGGACTGTCAGCATTTTATATAATTATTAATCATTAGGGTTTTTTTTTATTTTTTATTTTGGGTGCAGGGCAGTGTTATTCCTTCGGCTTTACAGGGTGGATCTTTGTCCTCCTGTGAACCAAGGGTTTAGGGAGACGTCAGTAGGGTAGTGGCTCCGCCTGATTTTAATATTTATTAACAATGAAAAAATATAAATAAAATGATTTTATTAATTTCTGGGAAAATTACAATATAAAACACACTTGCTTCCTGGCAAAAATCACTGCCTTATTATTAATTATCCTTCTTTTATTTTTTTTTTTTACAAAAATATATATAATGTTTATTCACCTCGGTGCCATTTGATAGCTATGGGATATGTTAGTGGGGATTTACCTATTACATCCAATTTATACTTTCCAAGGATATTCGCATTTCAAGCAATTTTCTAGGTTATTGAGAATGAGGGTGATGGGTATGGCAGTTTATGGGGTAGCCCATAACCCAATATGTAGAAGGAAGAAAGCCCAAGAGACGACAATCCATCAGAAGATCCACAGAATTTAAGAGCCAAAAAAGCACAATGGTTGACCCATGAAGCGTGACCCGAAACCGTCTAGTACTAAATGGGTATTAAAGGATAATTAATGGACTATTATAGGCGGTCACAACATCAATTCAATAGTCAAAAATTATAACAGTCCAACCGATAAATACAGCCAGCGGTTATACGAGTAATTTCTATTATAATCATAGAGGCGTAACGTCCAAAGGAATGCCAAACTAATATCCCACACTATAAATACACCCTTTCCGCCACAGGAGAAGGGGACTCTTTCAAACGAATATCCAGACAAGTGACTGTTTATACAAGAAAATAAGGCTACTCTCTTACGAGTGTAACTCTCCAAAAGCCCCTCACTCCTTCGAGCACACCTATAGAGCATAGTCCTCTTTTAAGCACTCAATCCCCGTTACTTGCACCCACGCATTTTCTCCTTTTTTCAGCCAATTAAAAAGATTACCAATTTAAATATTGAAGGATGTACCAGAGAGTGAATCTTACGTTCCTTTTACCTCTTGTTCATTTATTGTGTGGTGTAGGGTCTAAATTTACGGTAATAAAAATTAAACCTGTATCCGATCGGACTCCTAAATAAAGCGACTTCTTAATTTGTTCGTCAATTCGGATTTAAAGATGCATCATTGGCGCCGTTTGTGGGAAGACTGAAAAGTCTAACCACACAATTGAAGAAAGCAAACGTGGTGAATATTAGGGCTCAAGCAAGTGCACCAGGTAGAGACGTCGTCTCCCATGGTGATGACCCATCCATGAAGAGTCCTGGAGATGTCCGAAAGGCCACAAACGTGGTGACACTTGCTACCCAAGTGGACACCATGACAAAACTTCTCTAGACCATTTATATCCGTGTAGAGGGATAGTCATTGGGGGCTCCTCCTTCCTCCAACTCTCAGACTTCAGCATCCAAAAGGAGAAGTCAGAGGAAGAGATAGCCCGCCAAGGAGGCAATCCAGCAGCCTGATGATGTCGGCTCCTGAAAGGCCACAAGTGACGGGGCCCATATACGGCTGGAAGGCCGCTTAAGTCTTGGATTATAGAATAAAAGCCCATAATGGCAAAACCCATGCTACTCTTGAGACGACCAAAGGCCTTCAACTTGAGAAGATGCCTCATGCAACAAATCGGTTGATCCAACACGTCTCTTCGAACCACTTGGAGTTGAAGACCATCCTCAATGCTAAGAGGATTGCGTCCACCTCCGAAGAGGATGAGAGGATTCGAAAGATCGAGCAATGTTGTTTAGAGGAAGTACAGACAAACACTCTACTGACCTGGAAGGTTGCCATTTACGAGAAAAATTTGGATGCAACAACTCTAGCGTAAATTCAAGATGCTGATCCTAGAGCCCTATGACGGAAGTTCCGATCCAATGGAATATCTGGATTACTTTCGTACTTTGTTGGGATTCCAGGACCTTGGCAACGCGGCCTTGTATCTCGGTTTCCTGCTAACCTTCAATGGAGACGCTAGAATTTGGTTTATTGGTTGCAACCAAATTCGATCTAAATATTTCAAGAACTGGCCAACAACTTTTTATCACAATTTGCTTCTAGTCAAAGGGAGGAGAAGTAGTCATGGCACATTATCCGCATTTGATAAGGGCGAAATAAAAGTCTGGAGTGCTTCCTGGCGCAATTTAACGTAGAGGCCCGAAGAATATCCAAGTTAACTGACAAGATGAAATTGAACTCCTTTATGGTGACTTTAGAATCGGTTGATTTCTTCAAGTACTTGGTCTAATAAGAGCCAAGACCTTTCTTGAGGCGGAAACTATTACCTGCGCCTACATCGCTAACAAGGAGGCTAATGAAGCAAAGAGGTCAGAGCACATAGACGACCATCTAAGATTGATGAGTGGGAAGAAGAAAAACGGAGACAACTCCAACACCCATGATTCTAGAAAATAGTGAGGATAGAGCCAGGTGTCCGAAGAGAGTTCAGGCCTCTTAACGTAACTCCATTGAATGACACTCGAATGAACATCCTCATAAAAATCCAAAATGAGAAGTTCTTGAAAGAGCTTAAGCAGCCCAAGAAGTCGGAAGGAGGAGATCAATCCAAGTACTGTTTTTACCATCAATCTTTGAGTCACAACACCGAGGCCTGTCGGACTCTTTAGAACGAGATTAAGGCCCTCATTCGGAAGGGGTACCTCTACAAATTCCTAAGAGACTAGGGGAAAATCTAATAGAGAATAGATGAAGACGAGTGGGCCAATAGTAGCAACAGTGTAACCTGGTTGTGGCCGGAATAGTTAACATGGTGTCCACGAGACCACCCAAGAACAATATTCCAAACCACCCAGAGAAGACTTCTAGTAGTAAGAAATAGATGGTAGGAGTTAGGAATGATATCATTAGTTTTAGCAATGATGATATAATACATGTAATAATTTACCATTCTAACCCTCTTGTTGTACCTATACTCATTTTGGATGGTACGTTTGATTACAAAGTAAAATGGATTTTTATTGATAATGAAAGTTTAAGAAATTTACTATATCTCGACACCTATTTTAAATTGGGATTAAAAAAAGAACAAATGAGACTAGCTAAGGGACTCCTATGCGGCCTAAATAACGAACATGTTTCGATCTAAGGGACCGTCCAATTGGAAGTTATATTAGGGATGTATCCAAATATAGCATCTCATATGCTTACCTTCCTGGTAGTCGACCTACCATTGATCTACAATGTTATTCTGGGATGACCGTACTTAGTTGCATTCAGAGTAGTGACATTAACCCACATCTTAAGATGAAATCAATGACAACATGTGGTATCGAAGAGGTTTTGGGCGACCAACTCACCAACCAGACATGCGATTTGTCTCAGGTCAATCAGGTAATCCCAAATTAGCTGATAGAAGACTTTGACCTTCGAAACGAAGCAACATAATAGCAAGGGCAGTTTGACAAATTAACTAACCAGATCCCTTTAGATCCCAACGGGCATGAGAAATGTGTGCAGAATCAAAACCGATTGTAAAATCACTGCGGTAACAGGTTGATGGCTTTTCTCTTGCAAAACTCCAATGTGTTTTTATAGACACCAAATGATATGTTAGAGATTTCGACCGAAGTAATGGTCTATAAGTTAAGTCTCGATCTTAGTCACAAGCCTATCAGGTAAAAGTGGATGAACCATTCCATTGAAAAGTTGATCGCTACAAGAGAAGAAAATTAGAAGGCAGAATCACTCACGAAGAAAGCAACAATTGAAAATCCCAAGCAATATGCCTGTGATATGTGAGAAGTTATAGTAACCCCAACTATAGAAGTTTCAGAGAAAGAGATGCTTTAGATCTTAGATAATAAAATTTGGATGACTCCATACAAAAGGTATCTTATCGAAGGCCTTCTACTGGAAAACCCGAATGACGCCAAGCGCATCAAGAAGACAACAGGTTGGTATACATCATGGACGGGAGCTTGCACCATCAAGGTTATTCCATCCCCTACATATAGTGTCTCACGCCAGAAGAAGCTAACTACTCACTGAGCGAGATATATTCTAAAATCTATGGTGATCACATTGGGGGCATGAACTTAGCATTCAAAGTTATGCGACAAGGTTTCTTCTGGCCAGCAATGATGCAAGACACCATGAAATTCATAAAAAAATACGAAAAATGCATAACCCACAGCAACATTCCTCATCAGTCACACACAAAACTGCAGACCTTGTAGTCACCATGGCCATTCGCATAATAGAAGCTCGACACTCTAGACCCATTGCCCATTGCATCTAGGTAAAGGAAGTCCATCATAGTATGTATCAACTACTTTACAAAATTGGTAGAAGCCTCACCACTAATATGGATAACGAAGCAGAATGCAATAGAGTTTGTTCGATAGAATATTGTATATAGATTTGGGATTTCTGAGGCCATAGTAAACGACAACGAAATCCAATTCACCGGCAAAAGATTCACTAAGTACTATACAAATTTGGGAATCCAATTGATTTTCACTTCTGTTTCCTATCCGCAAGCGAATGGACAAGTAGAAGTAACGAATCGAACCTACTACACGGGTCGAAGACGAAACTAGAAGATGCAGGAGGCTCCTATACAGACGAGCCACCTTCCATGTTGTTGTTTTATTGAATGACACCGAGGAAACCATCACGAGAAATACCCTTCAATTTATGCTACGGGACTGAAGTGGTCATCCTGGTACAAATCAGTCTGCCTAACCTTTGAGTTAAAAATATTACCCTGTAGAAGAATTCCTAACAACTTAAAGAGTATCTCGACTTGCTTGAAGAAGCCTAAGATGTAGTAAAGTTGTGAACGGCGACTTATCAGCAACAGATTACTCAGTACTATAATAAGAAGGTGAAAGTATACCAGTTCAAGGTGGAGGCCCTCATTCTACAGAGCATAGAGGTAATAGGCAAAATCGTCGAGTAGAATAAGTTGTTCTCGAATTGGGAGGGGCTATTCCTAGTCTCCGCGATTCTCCAAAATAGTGCGTACAAGCTATGCAGTCAAAATAAAAAATTGGTTCCAAGGATATGAAATGCTGTCCCACCTCAAAAATACTATTACTAAATCATCGTTGAGTATGGGTAAATCTATTACATATCATATGAACTGCTTGTATAATGTAAACATATTTCCATTAATAAAATAGTCATTCATTTATTATGTTGTTCATATTCATGTGAATGTTTTTGTGTTATTCCATAAATTTAAAAGCTCAGACTACCTCTAAGTCAGGTGAAAGTTTTCACCTGTGAATTAACCTATTCAAGCACGGTCAAAACCTCAGTCCAAATAACCGAGTGGCCCAAAGGAGGTCAAATGCTAAACCTCCAACTAGACAACCGAGCGATCCAAATGAAGTCAAAGACAACAGCCCGGGGGTTTGAAGACAGAAGTCTAACCCTCCTTAAAGTGGTCAAAATAAAATAAAACCTTAGGGGGCTATCAACATGCATGCGATGATATCCTTCCGTAGGAAAGAGCACTATCAGTGGACAACGGTCAATGGACTTGAACCTGACGCACGAGTGCAACAACTCCATCTATTAGGGACGAGTACTGCCATCTAAGTGTGGGCGATGGTCTAGGCTCCATCAAAGTGCGGTGATTATGACAACTAAACCTAGTTGGACATAAAGCGACTTTCCTAATGCTACAACGCCCTTAATAGGAATAAGCACAATCGAACACATACGTCTGGCAAGGTCAGACAACAATAGCAGCTACACTTAGTCAGCGTACAAAACAAGTGTTGAGAAAAAAGATTCAACATAAGCTCAAAAACATTAACGAAAATGATCTAACTGATTTATTAAAAAATTAATATAAATACAACAGGAGTCCCCATCAGGAGGATTACAAGATACTACCTAATACTTATTGTAAGACCTGAGTTAGAATATTATTGTAATCTTAATTAATTAAATTAATATAATTAAAATTGAGATTAAATGATAAAAAAATTACGTCAAAAATCAAAATTAGTAGGATTATACAGCACTTGATAGAGGCCTAACTGGCGCCTGGTCATCAAAATCTGTGGGGTTAGCATTTGAGGCATGCCTGAATGATGCTCAAACGCATGCTAGCATATTGCCCGAGCTCGAGGTGTGCCGAACAGCACTCATACTCTATAGTCCAGAACCTTAGTGCCTAACAGGCACTTGACCCAACGCTCAAGCGCCATCTAGTGTATAAAGTGAAACTCGACTGATTTCTATCATTTTTCTCAAAATTTTCAAGAGAGGAGAGAGAAACAAATAAGGAGAAGAGAGAGAATGAGAGAGAGGAGGCTTAAAAGGTCAAACTAAATGGATTCAAGCTTAATTTTGGTGAGAATTATGCCAAAGCAAGTACATTCCAAGTTTTTCTTCTCTTATTGTTATTCTTTGCTAAATTCTTTGAGCATTTCTTATTCTAATACTTATGCATATCATGATTTTTGAAGTTATAATGATATTGTTTGACATATATGTGTAATTCTCTTTGATTTGTTGTAAAAATATATACAATTTATGCCTAAATTTGTGTCTACTGTTTTATCCTAGCTATTTCCTGAAATTGATCCTCATGCATGTTTTAAAAATTTGATATTATATTTCTCCACGCTTAATTTCGTGAAGAACCTTTTTACATGTTTGAAAACTGCAAAGTATATGTTCTTAAAATATATGTAGTTTCTCTGCATGCATGCATATAAGCTGAATTTCTGTCAAATTTCAGTTACAGCTGATTTTCTACACTATTTTATTTAATTTTTTTTTGCAATAATATGCTAAGAATATTTTTGTATAAATAGTAATATATGACCTTTGATTATGTGAAAAGAAATATAACCCAGGTTTTAATTACTCACTTTTTTAGTCAGTAAGACCTACTGTCCCTTAATTCATAAGAAAATAAGATTTTAGCTTATTTTGATGACAATAATTAGATAAGAAGATAATAAAGAATTCTGAAAAAGGTCAATCTGAATTTTATGCATAAGTATTATAAAGATTTTAAATCATTGCGATTAGATTATAATTTATTGTCTATCCAATATATTTTAAATGTAAATTATACATAATCATTTATTATATTACATATCTTGTTAAATTTTTTGCCCACTCCTTACTTCTATTTTACTAATCGCTTAAAACAAGAGACTCGAATACCTACTGGACGATCAAAAATGAAGGATACAATATTTATGAGGAGTTTAGATTAGAATTTATGAATTAATATTTTGTATTTTAGTTATGGACAGTAATTAATATGTTAGTGACATTCAGATTTTTGGTTTGTAACTTATGGGATGAGCAGTAATTAAATCGGTAATTTATAGATGCTGTCTATGTAATCTATGGTTCAATGAGTCATGGATCCAGCAGTAGACAATCGCTGATATTTTAATTTCAGATTTATATGTGTACTCTAATTATGCATTAGATAGGTATAACTCCTTATATAAGGTCTAACATCACTGTTAGAGTCAGTGTTGGAGTCACATGATAATGTAACACATATTTGGATCCTATATATGATTTATTTTATTTTATTATGATCGGTTGAAATATTGACATAAAATTCACGTCTAATGATTACTAAAATAGTAATGTGGTTAATTAATTAATAATAATTGGTTAATTGCTAGTGATAGGATCGAAATTTGGAACGTGACCAGACACCTAGAACTAGAATAGAACAACAATCTTAAGGCTGGGAGCCTTCTATTGAACGTGATGAAGGCTCCTCACCTATCTCTGAAAAATTCAACCAAGTCGAATGGCAAAAAGCTCCAATATGTCTCGGATCGAAAAAACAAAAAGGAAAGTCAAGAGTAGCTAGAGACACAATCCATTTGTAATGATAAAAGGCACAAATCTTTCATTTGAAAACTCTTTGGATCTTGCAATCTGTAAGGTACGAGTCCTTAATTTTTTATAATCATAATTAATTAAATTAATATAATTAAAATTGAGATCAAATAATATAAAAACAATTGTGTCAAAAGTCCAATGGGAGTGACGTCCTAAGCCCTTATCTTTGTTATTAGCAGTCATCATCGTTATCTAATGTAATATATGAACATAATCATATACATGATCCATATAATTGCTATACTATCAGTTGCTCTAATATCGTACTGCAGGAATACAATATTAGTTTTGTTAAAGAAAGATGCTTGTTAAAAATCAAAAATTTATTTTCATTTAATTGGCAGAAGCATACATTACTTGCCATAAGTTGCGGAAGCAATTTCAAGATCATTAAAACATTATGTCATAAAATTAAAGTTTACAACATTACTATGTACATCATCGGACTAAGTACAGTGATTTACATATTTCTAAAACAACACAAAGTATGATTAAAACTAAAGCTTTCATCCTTACTCTTGCTCATCAATTATCAACTCCTGTGGTTTATCTGAAAGGCAGTAAAACAGTAAAAGAGTGAGCCAAATACTCAATAATGTACATTATATACAATGATATGTATATTTAGACTGAAATTATGTCATCATAAGAAATATGAATCGGAATACATAGAAATGCAATAAAAGAAACATTTTTCCTAATGTATTTATCTTCCTTTACTTTATCTTTAGACTGATTCTCATCTAGAATTTTCTTTTTTTGAGAGACTGGGGCTAATATGTATTACTAGCTAATAGTGTGGACAAATCAAAGAAAGGATTGTGTTGTTCTATACAACCTAAATCCTAACCTTGTTTTACACCCTGAGGTGGATGGATTGTACTATTCCACACAATTTAAGGTCTAACCTCCTTTTACACCTCAAGGTGAATGGTATTACCTATAATCCCAATAGACATGGCCTAAAGCCATCTCGCGGCGCTTGACAATTCTTCAATTTTCTACTATAATATCTTAATGTATGCTTGGGAATATTACTCTCTGAATAGATCCATTGTCTAGTTTCATATTTCTTTTTAAAATTTTTTATGGAAACTCTACACTTATTTTTCTTGATTTTCTTCACTCTTGAAGAAAATAATTGAACTTCTTATTATTTTGATAGAGCTTCCATTAAGCTTTCATGAATATAGCTTAACTGAGTAGATAAATATTCAAATATAACAAAACATCAAAGCTTTGCATACGCTGAATTTTCAAATACATGCTGAAAATTATATTCCATACTTGATGTGTTTTAGTCTAATTGGTCGCTGATTTATTATCTGATTCAGCAATTTGGCTAACATACTATAAATTAAAATTTTAATATCAATGTATAATGTTGGGTCGGTTTTGAGTCGGTTCCAGCTGGTTCACTATTCTATTCATGAGCTAAAAATTTTAGTTTACATGAACTGGTTCAATCATGATTTTAAGGCCTAATTTGATGGTTACTTCAGATCCAATTTTTAGATTGACATTCCAACATCCTCTTGGTTTATTTAACTACCAGTTCAGCTAATTTAGATGTTGGTTTAGACCCAGTTCAGTGGTTATAAAATTAGCATCAGTATGGATGCTTTCGGTAGATTTTGTCACTATTTGGAGGCCCGGTTCAATGGTCAATATACATTTAATTTTTATAGGTTAATATCTCAATATTATGATATGACACTTGGGTTAATTTTACCTACCGATTCAGCCAATTTGGGGTCCGGTTCAGAGCCGATTCGGAGGCTGAATTTCAACATCATTCTGATGCAGTTCAGTAAGATACTTTGTTATTTAGGGACCCAATTCAAGGGTCAATCTAAACCTAAATTTATAGATTAATACTTTAACATTATCATATGACTCTTGGGTTAATTTTGGCTACCGGTACAGCCAATTTGGGGTCCGATTTAGGGTCGATTCAGAGGCAGAATTTTAGCAACATCCTAATACAATTCAGCAAAATACTTTGCCATTTAGGGGCCTGGTTCAAGGGTCCGATTCATGGTTTCTTTGGCAGCCGGTTCACATGTTGATAGTTCAACATTAGTACTTACGATTTTGGCTGGGTTGCTATCGGTTTAACCCATTTGAGGTCCAATTCAACCTATTTTTATAGACTTCAATTTTTAACATCAGTAGGGGTAATTTGACTAGTTCTATGGGTAACTTTGGGGCCAATTTAAGGCCAGTTCTTGACCGGTTCAAGAGTCCCTTCTACAGCCATGAGTTTAACATCAATTTGTGATGTTTAGGCCGGTTCAAACGTTGAACAAATTGGCTGGTTTAAGGTTGAGTTTAGCAATTGAAAATTTCAGCATCTACATTTGATGCTACAGCTGATTCAAGGGACTGGTTCATCATTCTACGAGATTTTATTTCCTGTTCTACATGATGATATAATATTGGAATCAATAATACTTCAATAGAGATGATCAAAATTAGCAACAATTGAAGGAAAGCATAAAAGTACATTTGCCAAAATATTCAGCCGACCCTTCCTTTCCTTATGGTCTTCGGCTCTCTCTCCTTAGCTTTTCCCCTTAATTTCTCTCGGTTGGCCTTTCCTTTCTCCCTTCTTTCTTTTGCCTAACGTGCCTTTAAATAATTAACACAACTGATACTGAATCATCCCATCCTAAGGGAGCTGCTGTCAACATAAGCTAATTCATCTAATTTGTTTTGCTAATCGGGTTCCTTGAGAGGTTGCCCAATGGCGTGAGGTGATTAGTTGCTAATTTCCTGGTGAGGCATGCTGCTGAACTGCTGCTGCCGTGGAGATTGTGGCTTGCTGGAATTGCTGCCAGGTTTTTCCTCATCTTTCACTAAGTCTTAATGTATATAGCTGCCCCTTGCTGATCCCTCTTGTTGCTGTTGCTGCCCATTGCTAAAAAAAAGAATATATGGGCTGCTATTTTACTTAATTTAACAATCTAGATATGCTGCCCCAGCTGCCCGTCCCTAAAGAAAATATATAAGTTGCTATATTACTAATTTAACATGTTGCCCGAGTGATATTACTACTACCCGGTTGTTTCCTTGTCAACTGAATTTAATTTAATTGCTAATCAATTAAACTTTTAGCAACCGAACTGTCATCGAATCATCCCAAGTTAACTCTGTTGCAGATCAGATCCATAAATTTAATATTTGTCCGACGCTGCATCCCAGGATAAGCCTTTCGCTTCTGGATTTTTAGCATAATTAATATGGTTAAGAAAACTAGATCTTTACAATGGAACCGGTTGACTTAGTGCCTGAAGCGTCCCTGACGCCTGCTTTAGCACAGAATTGCCTGAGAGCCAACACCTGGCATACGCTCAAGCCATGCTCGAGCACGACAGACCCATAGCCTTGCGCCTGGCGCGCACTTGAGTGGCACTCGAGCGCCACTCTATGTATATATCATGGTAGCCGGATGATTTTCCTCATTTTCTCAAAAATTTCGAGAAAGAAGAGAAAGGCGAGCGAGAAAAAGAGAAAGAAGGCCAAGGAACTCCTCATTAGCTGCATCTAAGTTAGATATTGGTGAGAATTAAGTTAAGATAAGTGCACTTCAAATTTTTTCTTCTCTTGTTGCTGTCTTTTGTTTATTTCTTAAGTACTCCTTATTTTGGTACTCATATATGTCATGATTTTTGAAGTTATAATGATCGATACCCATACATGTCTCGATTTTTGAAGCCATGATGATTTTATATGTATGCATTTGAATTTCTTGCTCATTTTGTTGAAAAACTTACGTGAAACTGCTGTCTAAGTTCATGTATGATGTATAAATACATTGATTTTTGTAATTTATATTCTAAAAATCTGATGTAATGCTCCTACATGTCTAATTTTGTGGATAATCCTATTGCATATTTAAATAATTGTTAAAGATATGTCTTTCCTATTCTAAAAATCTATGTAGTGAGCTAAAATTTTGGATTTTCTACATACATATTCGAGATTAGTGATTTAATGATCTTATATGTGATAAATTTCGTATCCCTTGCTACTATAAATTATGGATTTAAAATATAAATGGTTGCATGCCACAAATTTCAGCAAATAACCCTCCATGTTAAGATAAAACCATTGCATGCTGATTTTTCTGCATTTTTACTGAATTTTTTGACTTATGGTACTAAAATCTATGTTCCCTAATTTCCATGCTTTAAAATCCATCATAGCTAAGTTTCTACAAAAGTATAAGTATGAATTTATGAAATTTTGAAATAAAACTTTATAATTATGTGAAGATTATGAATTTTTTCCCACAGAGTAAGAAAATTATAAAATAAGAAGAAAAGTATAGAGTTTTTCTAAGAATAAATATTGGACCATAGTTGTGATTCAGTGGGTAGTCTATTATGATATATTTTAGTATATTATAGTAGTATATTGATATCTGAACATATTTAACCGTGTGTTAAGAACCGACGTCGGACCCTACCTATAGGATTATATATAGATGGCTCACCTTTGGATCATGAATTGAAGCATATGGCCCTTGGTTGTATGGGAATATATATAACTCAGGTTTCGATTGTCCACTTCTTTAATCAGTAAAGCCTATTGGCTTTGGTCCCTGAGAAAAAATTGAAATTAAGTATGTTTTGATAATTTAAATGGAATAAGAACATGATGAGAATAATTTGAATTTTCTGCAGAAGTTGTTCATGTATTCGTTATGAAAACTCATGGCATATTATTAAATTCTGATGTATTGATCCTTTCAATATATTTTTGATACAAAAGTATATATGACCACTGTTATATATATGTTTTGTCAAACTTTTGGCTTACTCCTTACTTCTATTTTATTAACCATTTTATATGAGAGGCTCAAAGACCTGCCAGATGAATATGAATGAAAGATTGGGCTATAATGAAGAATTTAGATTAGAATTTGATAGATTTTGTTATTGTATAATCGTTTCGGACAATGGTTAGCATGATTAATGTTGTATTGTGGCTTTCGGACAATAGTTGATGTATTAAGTTTAGTTTTTAGACAGTTTTGTCATGTTTAAATTGTAGTATTTCAGCCTCCAAATAGCTTTAGAATGTTTTGCTAAGTTATTTTGATATCCCGAATAGCTTAGAATATTATCACGATGTGTTTTAGCCGATATTTGGATCTCAGACAGCATCAGATTAAGTCAGGTTGATATATTTGTGGTCGTATGATTATTTTAAAATGTTGGTTGTCCGATAATTAGTTATTGGTTATCAGAATATATTTATGACTTATTTTTTCCAAATATGTACATTCTGATTATGTGTTGAATAGATATAACTCTTTATGTAGGGTTCGACATCACAGATGAATTGGCGTCGGAGTCATATCAGATGTGACATATTTTAGATCTTGTGTATAATTTAATTTAATTATATTATGGTTGGTTGAGGTGTTAATGTGAGTTCACGTCCGAATGTAATGAAAAGGTAATTTAATTAATTAATAATCGACTAAGTGTTAATTACAGGTTTGAGATTTTGGATGTGATTGAGGTGGTATTAGAGAAGCTGTAAGGAGATGTATTACTTAGTTTAAGGATTTAATTTAATTGACTCCGGTTTGAAGTTCTAATCTAATATTGTTTTTATAATAGGACTAAGAGATTGTAGGACACGGAAGTAACATCGAACCAAGCTCTCGCCCAGATCATGAGGAGGAGTATCTGAACATTTTGTTGAGGATGACGGATGTCATGGAATCAATAATTAGGGGTCAACCTAACTAAGAGTCTATCCCTGCTCCAGTGAACCCAAGAACTACAACTTATGATCACTTTATTAAAGAAAGGGTGCCTGAATTTATAGGTGATTCGGATCCGACAAAGGTTGAAATTTGGATTCGAAGAAATTAGAAAGTGTTTGCAGTGATTAGATGCTCAAAAGAGGACAAGGTGACATTTGGCACTAAAAAGTTAGAGGGTGAAGCGGACCATTGATGGTTCTTGAGAAAAAGCGTCGTAGACTTGGATGATGAAGAGATCACATGGGATATGTTTGTGGAGGCATTCATAGACAAGTACTTCCCAACGAGTCTTTGAAATCAAAAGAAAAGTGAGTTTGCTCAGCTGAGGTAAGGAAATCGGACCGTGGTTGAGTATGATGTTAAATTCATGAAGCTATCACATTATGCCATGCACATGATTCATGACGAGGTAAGGAAAGCAAAAAAATCCGAGAAATGTTTGAATGATGAAATCTGGAGGTAGCTTGTTGCTTTAAAGTTGAGGACATACGAAGACTTGTTGGATCAAGCTCTTCTGTTTGACGAGTTAGAGAGAGAGAAAAGTTTTTGAAAGAAAAGACCGCAAGTTATGGAAGCTAATGATCCCGTCAGAGTTTGGGGTCAGGATGATTCCACAAGAAATTAAAGCTAGTAGTGAAAAGGAAGGAGGGAGCTAAAATTCTTGGTGTACCGAGTCCTCAATCAGTAATGCCTGTACGCCCATATTGTGGAAAATCTTATGATAGCAGGCATTGATACAAGATTTTGGGTGCATACTTCAATTGTGGTTAACTTGGCCACATGCTCAAGGATTGTTCTCATCCCTCAAGGCCAATGGAGAAGAAGCCCAATATCTCAGAACGAGCTTTTGCTGTCACAGTGCAAGATGCGAAGGCATTACCCAACGTCGTGGAAGGTAATCTTAATATTTTTAACACTCTAACTCATGTACTTTTGGATTCAAAATCTATATATTCATTCATATCACCAAAGTTTCTACGTCATTTGATGTTGCCCCCCGAGGATTATAGATTGTGCATTGGTTGTGTTTACACCTACGAGATCATCCTTGGTTATAAATATTGTGCACTCAATGTGTGTTGTTTAGGTTAATGGATTACAATTAATTGTAGATTTGGTCTTGCTAAACATGTATGATTTTGATGTAATTTTAGGCATGAATTGGTTAGCGAGTTATCATACTAGTATCAGTTGCTTTCATAAGAGGGTGTACTTTGCAATTCTAAGGACTGAACCTTTTTACTTTCAAGGAATAATATGTACACAATCCCCATATATAATTTTGATTTTGTATGCTTATCATTTAATGGAAAGTGAATGTCAAGTTTATTTGGCTTACGCTAGCATAATTGGGAGCCATAGTGCGCCGGTGAAGGATATTCCAATAATATGTGAGCTCAAGGATGCTTTTCTAAAAGATTTATCAGGACTATCACCAAATTAGAAAATCAAATTTAAGATTGAGATCATGCCTAGAGTAGTACTGATGTCGAAGGCACCCTATCGAATGGCTCCGCCAAAACTTAAGGAGTTGAAGTAACAATTACAAGAGCTACTAGAGAAAGACTTCATCTAGCCAAGTGTATTGCTATGGTGCGCCTCGATGCTATTTGTGAAGAAGGATGATCTATGTAGTTGTGTATTGATTATCGGGAGTTGAACATGATTACCATCAAGAATAAGTCCCGTTGTCAAATATCGATGATTTATGTGATCAAGTACAAGGGGCCCAAGTATTTTCAAAGATTGATTTTCGTTCTAGATATCTCCAATTGAGAATTAAGGAGGAAGATGTGGCGAAAATGACTTTTCGAATAAGGTATGAGCACTATGAGTTTTTGGTTATGGTGTTCGGGTTAACTAATACCCCTGTAATGTTTATGGACTTGATGAATCGAGTGTTTCAACTCCACTTGGATAAATTTATGATAGTGTTTATAGATGATATTCTAATTTACTCGAGAAGTGATGATGAGTACAAAATACATTTGAGGATAGTACTCCAAAGGCTTCGGGGAAAGACTTTATATGCTAAATTGAAAATGTGTAAATTTTGACTAAAGAAAGTATATTCTTGGGCCATGTTATATCGAAAGGAGGGATTTCAATTGACTTAAAGAAGATCAAGGCCGTCATTAATTGGAGTTGATCAACGACAGTGACTGAGGTTCGAAACTTTTTGGGAATGGCAGACTATTATCAGAAGTTTGTAGATAATTTTTCTAAAATTGCCATGTCATTGACCATTTGACAAAGAAGGAAACCAAGTTTGTTTAGATAGAAGGATGTGAGCAAAGTTTTTAAGAGTTGAAGAATTGATTGACGACGGCCCTGATTTTGACCATTTTAGAATGATCTGGTAGATTCGTAATTTATTGTGATGCTTCCAAGACAAGATTGGGTTGTATTCTAATACAACATGGGAAGGTGCTCGCTTATAGGTTGAGGCAATTAAAGCCTCATGAGAAGAATTATCAGACGCACGAATTGGAGTTGGCGGCGGTAATTTTTTTATTAAAAATTTGGAGGTATTATCTCTATAGCGAGAAATTCTTGGTATATTCGGATCAAAAGAGTCACAAATATTTATTTTTATAGAAAGAATTGAATATGAGATGATGGAGATGAATGGATTTCTTGAAAGATCATAATTACGAGATTCAATATTAACCCGAAAAGGCCAATATTGTGGCAGATACTTTAAGTCGCCAAACAATAAGTTTTGTAACTCATTTGAGGATCAAGGAGATGGAGATGTTGGAGTGTATGAGGCAATGTGATTTAAAAAGGTACTCTCAAGGTAATCAAAAGATGATACTTATTTCCAAGTATAGCAAAAATTTTAGAGAAAATTAAAGGAGTATAAATGGATGATCTATTTTTTATGGATATTACCGGAGATATAAACTGGGACTCTAAAGTAAATTTTATCATAAGAGCAGATAAAATTTTGAAGTTTCGAGACCGAATATGTGTACCAGATATTGAAAAATTAAATGAGAATTATAAAGGAAGCTCATCAATTGAAGTACACTATCCACCCAAAAATTAACAAAATATATTAAGATTTTAAAAAAAATATTTTAGTTGAGGAATATAAAGAGAGAAATTGCAACTTATGTTGGTCGATATTTGATTTGCCAATAGTTAAAGGTCGAGCCCAAGAAGCCACTCGGCCTATTACAACCTTTGTTGATTCCTAATTGAAAATGGGGGGATATAATGATAGATTTTGTAATGGGATTGCCTAGGACACCGCAGAACTATGATGCCATTTGGCTAATCGTAGATTGGCTCTCTAAATCAGCTCATTTCATAGTCGTGTGGATGAAGTTTTCTAGAAATCGATTAGCGAGATTATATATTAATGAGAAAAGAAGAGAGAGAAGAACAAGGAACTCCCGATTAGGTGCATCTAAGCTAAATTTTTGTAAGAATCAAGTCAACGTAAGTACATTTCGAGCTTTTTCTTCTCTTATTGCCATCCTTGGCTGATTTCTTGAACATTTCTTATTCCGATACTAATACATGTCATGATTTTCGAAGTTATGATGATTGATACACATGCATGTCTTGATTTTTGAAGCTATGATGATTGATACACATGCATGTCTTGATTTTTGAAGCTATAATGACATTATGTGCATGCATGTGAATTTTCTGCTCATTTTGTTGAAAAATTATATGAAACTCATGTCTAAATTCATGTATGATATATAAATAGGCTGACTTCTGCAATTTATATTCTAAAAATCTGATATTATACTCCTACATGTCTAATTTCATGGATAACCTTATTGCATGTTTAAATATTGTTAAAGATGTTTTTCTATATTCTAAAAATCCATGCAGTGAGCTAAACTTTTTGATTTTTTACATGCATGCGCTAGATTCATGACTTAATTTATATGTGATAAATTTTGTACCTCTTGCTACTATATATTATAGACTTAAAATATATATGGTTGCGTGTTACAAATTTCAGCAAATGCATGTTAAGATAAAATAATTACATGTTAATTTTCCTACATTTTTTGTTAAATTTCTTGACTTATTGTACTAAAATCTACGTTTCATGCTTTCCATAATTTAAAATCCATCATGGTTAAGTTTCTACAAAAGTATGAGTATAAATTTATGAAATTCTGAAGGAAAATTTTACAATTAGGTGAGGATTATGAGCATTTTCTCCCATAGTGAGAAAATTATAAAATAAGAAGATAAGAGTAGAGTTTTTCTAAGAATAAGTATTGGACTATGGCTATAATTTAATGGGTAGTATATTATGGTATACCTTAATATATTATAATAGTTATCAATATGTGAACCTGTTTAACCGCTAATTAAGAAGCGGTGTCCGATCCCATCTATGTGGTTATATGTAGATGGCCTATTTTCAGGTCTTGAATAAAAACGTATGGCATTTGGTTGTTTGAAAATATATACAACTCGAGTTTTAATTGTCTGCTACTTTAATCGGTAAAGCCTACTGTCCCTAATCTTGAAGAAAAATTAGAATTAAGCATGTTTTGATGATTTAAATGGAATAAGAATATGATAAGAATATTTTAAATTTTTTGCATAAGTTGTTCATGCATTCATTATAAAAATTCATGGCATATCATTGAATTCTAATGTATTGATCCTTCTAATATATTTTTGATACAAAAGTATATAAGATTATTATTATATATATACCTTATTGAGTTTTTGACTCATTCGTTAGTTCTATTTTACTAACCATTTCATATGAGAGGTTCAAATACTTGCTAGATGATCAGGAATGAAGGATTAAGCTGTTATGAAGAATTTAGATTAGAATTTGATAGTTTTTATTATTGTATAATAGTTCTGGATAATGGTTAGCATAATTAAAGTTGTATTGTAGCTTTTGAATAATAGTTGATGTATTAAATTTAGTTTTCAGACAATTTTGTCATGTTTAAAGTGTAGTATTTTAGCCTCTGGATAGCTTTAGAATGTATTGCTAAGTTGTTTTGATATCCTGGACAACTTAGAGTATTATTGCGATGTGTCTTAGTTGATATTTGGATCTCGGATGGCAGCAGGTTAAGTCAAGTTGATATATTTGTGGTCGTATGATTATTTCAAAATGTTGGTTGTCCGATAATTAGTTATTGGTTATTAGAATATGTTTATGACTTGTTTTCCGCAAATCTATACATTGTGATTATTTATAGGAAAGGCATAACTTCTTATGTAGGGTTCACCTTTATGAATGGATTGGTGTCAGAGCCACATGCCATGTGGTATGTTTTGGATCTATTGTTTGATTTTAATTTAATTATATTGTAGCCGGTCGATGTGTCAACGTAAGTTCACGTCCGAATGTTTTGAAAAGGTAATTCTATTAATTAATAATTGACTAAGTGTTAATTACATGTTTGAAATTTGGGATGTGATATAATCCATTCGGACAACTCTCAATCAAGGAAAGTGGCCCGATCTCGACTCTATTAAGCCTCGGCAATAGCAGTATCTACCCGGATCTCCGTCTCTTTGAGCATGGTACGATCGGCATATGTCTATGATAGGCAAGAGATTTTAGCATCTCGGTGGTACAAACTCTTCGCCATCAAACGAAGCAATTCCTGTGACTATCAAGAGAGATGGAATGGTCAACCAACCAATAATAAAGAACATAACTACAAAAGGAAGAGCTCTACAAATAGTATGTAACGTTCCAAACCTGAGTCCCCGGACCAGATTTGGACCAATTTTATAAAAAATCTTCTAACTCATCGAAATCATCAATTATCCATTATAAGATTTCAGCATCCATCAATATAAATGAGCTCAAAATTTTTAATCATCAAAATCAATAATCATTAATAATTCTCATAAATACATCAAGAAATACAATATCCATAATAAAAAAATTTCTCAAAATAAAGAAAAAATATAAATATCCATAATATTAAATTTTTAGGAACACAGTCTTGATAAATACACAAATGCTAATAAGCTAATAAAAAATCTAAATCTCCCATCATGATAGCCTCGAGCGTTGAGGTTCATCTCTACCTAAAATCACCACAGCGATATACGATTTTCACTAATTTGATATCCACTTGTCTACTCTAGAGTCAAAGAAAATATAAGAGTAAGTTAAATACCCAACAAGTAAATATAAGTAATAATACAGAAATATAAATAAATATCTCAGATTATAATATCAGATATATAAAATCAATAATAACATCCCGTATACAATTCGTTATTCGAGATTCAATAACATGTCGTGTTTATGATCCAAAGCCATGTAAACAGCTAAATATCATGAATACAATATGAATTTCACTGAATCCAATCATCATCTTAATACGAGGTCATGACTATACGAGATAACAATAATCTCCATGGACCTTATTCTCTCATAGTGAGCCAAAAGCTACGTATTTACGCCACCAACAGTTGGGTAAGTATTATGAGGTGATCCGATATTCATGGTATCCCCACTACTCCTACAATCCTTCCAAAGACTGTACCCGTAGCATGTTCATACTATCTCTGATAGATTTCGTCAATGATATCCCTGATACATTTCGTCAATGATTTTATCATCTACGATGGTTGCTAAGTTATAAGTATTTCTCATTAATATCAACGATTTCAACTTTCAGAATAAAATAGATATTGAAAAAGTATAGATTACTCTAAGGTCTCATGAACTCTCATTCGTTCGAATAACGTAGAGTTTTCTACACTCTTATTTACTTATTCATAGAGTACCAATAAAATATACATACGCGATCAAATTTAATGCAAAAAATTATTTATTACATGAATAAAAAAAAGTCCAAAGAAAGTTCGAATATTCAACTAAATGCCATAATACTTTATTTAACCTATACGCATATACATATTTATATATATACATTGCCATATCCTATATATACATATATGATTATATAGATACACACCCATACTGGGTGTATATACACCCCAATATATACACAAACCACATGCATATGGCAGCAGCGTCAATCCCCTCACTGCAGGCACAAAATGCAGCTCCCTCTCTCACACACACCGCACTGCACACCCACATTCACGAGCAATACACACGCCGCTCACGTCTACGCACACAGATATGCACCTTATACTATGTATTTATTTATTTATTTTATACTCACCGTCACCCGTATGAGTATTCGCACGCCGTACCAAATTCCTCTCCTCATTTTATCACCAAAGCCTGAACCCTTCCGACAGCCATGAACAGAGCTTTGTGCCCTGTGGTCCCTCAACAACCGGTTCCCAAATTTGCACCGCCGTGAGCCGAAGGCTCTGTTTTCTCCCTTCTTAACCTAATCCAATAATTTCTACCGAATCCCATGAAATTGGGATATACGAGCATCAATAATAACAATCCATGGAAGGAGGAAGAGATTCTTTGCATAAAACAGGAAGATTACTTGCAAAATAAAACAGGGATTTTACTTGCAATTCATCAATAACAATTACTAACAAAATCACATAATTATGCTCAACCTTTTTCAACTCACTGTGCAGATTGATATACAAACAGAGCATAATGCTCTGTTCCGTCGTTTGCCTCGATTCTTAGCCAAATTCCGAAAATCCTAACTTTTATGTTCAATTGAGTAAACAAGGATTTTATGGTATATGCCCATTAATAACCAAACCCTAAATAATTATAAAAACATTGGCATTTTTACTCGTCTTCTCCCCACCTCTGTTTGCTCCAAATTTTCAATTTTTTTAGGAGAAACAACCGGTTTACACAAAATTGAGGCGTGCAGAAAGAAATCAACATCAATCGTGATAAGAGAAGGATTTACTTGCAAAAGAGAGTAATTTCACTTGCCTCAATTTCTTGTTTTTCTACCGGAGTCGGCGGCAACAGCGGCTGCTCCCTTCGAATTCGTGCGTAGCTTCCCTCTTCGGTTGTGCCCCTCCTCTCCTCACCACTGGCTTCTTATGTAAAGAAGGATCCGGTTAGGGTTTTGCTGAGTTTCCACTTGGGGCGTCAACCTCCTTTCCTCTTCCCACCGCTGCCAAAATCGTGCCATTCCCCTCTGTCCCTTCTCCTTTCCTCTTTTCCTCCCTTCTTCCTCTTCTCTCTTTCTTCTTCTACCTTCTTATTCCCGTAATAATAATAATAATTATTATTATTATTATTATCATTTTATTATTATTATTTTCGTTTTACTATTATTTTACTAATATAATATAATTATAGATATTCAGATCCTTTAAAATGATACCTAAATCAAATTCAAATACTAAAATTTGGGCCCATTAAACCTAAATTAAGAAATTACTCAATCAAATATATATATTTTTATTTATTGTTATTGTTATTATTATTATTATTTGTAACTCAATGATTTCTATATAATTTATAAAAAAATATAAAAATATTTAAGGTGTTACACAATACCTTAAGTGAGAGATAGATCATTCTGGTAAGACAAACTTGGAGAATTCTCGGGTCGAGATGCAAATGGGGGCCTCGAATACAAAAAAGGCATCACATGGTGATAGAGGGGTATGTCTAAGGCAAGAGGAGAAGGAAATACACCCAATGTCACTGAAAGCTCAAATGTTGAAGCATTAGTACAAGGTACCTTCTTGTAGCCATGGCTTTTGGATTATTTCCTCAGCAACTTGATCATTATTAGCACCCTCAACAAAAATAGTAGGATGCATGGAGACTGATACATCAAGTGACAAATCAACTAAGATTGGGACCCCGTACTCAGCCACAGTCTAAACGTCATTCACTTCGGTTGATCCACCAACTGAGGGGTCATTTACTCCAGTAGCAAAGGGCATTGGAGGCTCACCATCCTCAATCAATCCAATTGTCTCTTCAAAAACAGGACAAAAACAGGGAAGAATGAGTAGTTTACCAGATCTACAGAATATTCAGGAAAGAAACACGTGTGAAAGATCTACAGCTAGCATTTCATCATGAATATGTCAAAAGTTAAAATTTTAAACCTTTTAATATGGGGGGTTAATGATGAGTACGGCAGTCCATTGGTCGATTCGGAACCCAATATGCAGAAGAAAGAATGCCCAAGAGACAATAACCCATCAGAAGACTTACAGAATCTAAGAGCTAAAAGGTATAGTGATTGACTCACGAGGCGTGATTTGAAACCATCTAAACATAAATAGGTATTAAATGATAATCAATTGACTATTACAAGAGGTTATAATACTAATTCAATAGTTAAAAACTGTAACAAGCCAACCAATAAATACAAGTAAATGTTACACAAGTAACTCCCATTATTATTATAGAGACATAACGTCCAGGGGATTACCAAAACGATATCCCATACTATAATTACATTCTTTCCCCCACAGGAGAGAGGGACTCTTTCAAACGAACATTCAGACAAATGACTAGTCATACAAGAAAACAAGGCCATTTTCTTACGAGTGCAACTTTCCAAAAGCCACTCACTCCTTTGAGTGCACCCACGGAGTACAGTCCTCATTCAAATAGTCAATCCATATTACTTTTATACACGTATTTTTTTTTCTATCTTTCTCAACCAATTGAAAAGATTATCGACTTGAATATTAGAGAACATACCGAAAAATGAGTTTCATATTCCTCTTACATTTTATTCATTTATTGTGGTGTGTAGGATCCAAATTTAGGGTAATAAAAATTAAAATTGTATCTGATCGAACTTTTAAATAAGGTGACTTTCTAATTTGTTCAATAATCCGGATTTAAAAACACATCACATGGCTTGATTGCAAAGTTTGAGATTTTTAAAGGAACAAATGCGTTACCAAAAGATATAATTAAAATACACCTAAAATTTTCAAAATATAATATTAATTTGATAATATCTAACAATGTTTTTGTTTTTGGGCTAAAAATGTAGACTAAAGATGTTTAATAGTTTATTTTCCATAAAATATAGCCTGGGCTAGAACAGTCAGAAGGTTCTAAAGTCTACCTCAGAGAAATCTAATTTATTATGTTACGCCAAATCTATGCTAGCAATTTGGGCTTTAATATTCCTGTAGCCTGCCCAATCTATTTGTTTCAATCTACAAATTTATCAAGCATTGTTAAGAATAGAAAATTAAAGTTATGATATTATAATCATAAAAAATACGACTTAAAATAGCAGAATTATAATATAGTTATACAAACTAACAAATTTGAATAAGTCTTTACTTAGTAGAGCTTTTTATTTATTGACGAACAATTTAGCTTATTTACCATCCTATTCGCAAATAGGGTTGTCAATGAGCCGAGTCAAGCTAAATTTGGATATATTCATGCTTGATCTATTTACTTAATGAGCTTAAATATAAGACTTGTATGTCACTTATTTAGCTAATCCAACAAGCTCAAATGCATCTTTTCTTGAACCAAACCTTTAAATCATTTCCAAATAACTTTGAAGGGAACTTTTATCTATAAATATGGAAGCATTTCACGTTAGGAAAATAAAAATATGAGCCGTGTTGAAATTGTGACAGAATCATTTTCTTTGCACACAAATTCAACCAATCAAACATGTGTCGCTTTGAACTTAGCATCAGATCCAAGGAAGAGATTTAAAGGAGTTAGAAAGTTACGTATCTAACCCATGTGATGCGTTTCGAGGATTCGAGTTATTGTATGAATTAGGGAGTAGTCTTGTCACGCGTTGGTGCTTGAAATGGATTCAATTTTCATAACTTAAAAATCTAAATCCTGCGTACTACAATAAGATAAATAAAAGGTAAAAGGTATACAGAAGTCATCTCTCGGTATATCCTCCGACATTTAAATCAAAAATCTTTTTACTCGAAAGAGAAAGATACAAGAAAATGAGTATAAGAAAATACAGTAGATAGGGGATAAGTGTATGTTTGGAGGGCAATACTCCATTTAGCGTACTTGACTAGTGGGTTGCTTTGATTTATACACTTGACTAATTGAGCGTCTAACTTTGAAAATTGTGCACTCGGCTGGTAGAATGTATCTCTTTTTGCCTCACGTTATTGTAGTTAGGTGTAGTTTCTCACTTTCATCGTTTGATTTCATCCTTATTCGGTGAAGGAGAGGTTGTATTTATATTGAGAAGCGTCGTTGGGTTGACGAACTATTAAATCTAGGCGTGGGTGTGGTGCTTTTTCGGTGGTGAGGGACATTACATGCGGGTGTAACCTTCGTTTTCATTCAATGGCTGGACCGCTTAGCTTTTAGCCGTTAGAATCATCGCAGCTGCCTCCTAAAATAATTCATTTAATGCTTATTATGATCATTCAATGTTTGGTGGTTTGAGTTGTGTTTCTTGATTTAGCCGTTGCGTCATTTATCACTTAAGTTTGGAGGCGTCTTTAACTGAGCTGTTAGTATTTGGGCCTCTTACCCTTCCATGTATTGAACTTGGGCCGGCCCAATTCTTGCAATATCCATCCCCATGATATCTTTTTGTTAAAATTTATCATATTTGTTACCTCTAACTGATATAATCTTATAATTATAATAGTTTAGTACTTATATTTTCTAACTATTTATGCCCAGAGGAATTGTGCCTCGTGCAAGCACATTTATATGTTTAATTTGGTATGATAATCATGATTGCAAAGTCTTTATCTTAATATTGTTATTTAGACCATATCTATATAATTTAAACTCTAATTCAATGCTTGCTTGTACATTCTTTGGGAGGTGAAAAATGAAAAATCAACCTTAATGTTGCATGAGAATTTTATTCAGGCTCTGCTTCCTTGCACCTTTCGTGCAAGAAACACCAGATACCACCACAACAGAAGCCGAGAATCAGTGAGGAAACTGAGCGAGAAAATGGTAAGACGAGGAAGTTATTTGCTGTGCCGCGGCTTGCATGTCGACTGCTTTTTCCCGAGAAAACAACGGAAAACTCAGTGGTTGTGGATAACGCAAACGCAATGACAACTACAGACAAAAGACATAGTACTGCCGCCCATGAACCCGTCGTCCTCTGTGGGGCCCCACTTTCCCTTTGTCTGCACCGCCGCTCCTCTGCCGGGAGTCGCTTCTCGCTGACGCCCCCACACACTTACAGACACACTCTCTCGTTATCCTTCCTCCCCTCTCTCTCTCTCTCTCTCTCTCTCTTTCTGCGTTTCTGAGACGCGCCCTTTTCTGTAACGGCAATATGGGCTTCGATAGTCTTCTCCCTCGTTATCCGTGGAAAGTAATCTCTCTCCTTAATTTTGTCTTCCTCTCTGTGTTTCTCTTGTTTCTGTCTGTATAGCCGAACAGATTCAATTTCTGATATGAATGCAAAGGCACACTGTTTTCTTCGCTTTCTGCGTTATAGGTTCGCGTTTTTTTCTCTTATTTTTTTGGGACTTGTTTCTGAGAGGTAAACTTGGTGGTAATTGAGCTAGTTGCTCAAATTAGCCGATGGATTTTGCTTTTCTCTTTAAGTTATACTATGGTTTATACCGCTAATCCTTTTGGAGGACCACCAAGTGCTTGATAGAAGGCCTCAAAGAGAAAGAATTTAGTAAATTTAGATGCTTACCATGTATTCGCCTGCTAAGTCGCCCGAAATTAACATCTACGACGACGAGAGAGACATGGCCGTGGACTCTGATAGCAATTTGGCTGGGCTAGTGCCGCAGCAGCAGCGACTGAGCCTCACTGACAGCAGTGAGAATGACCGGAAGCTGCCGCCTGCTCCAAGGAAGCGAGCCGGAACGTGGGCTATGGAGGAAACTCAGTGTTTGATAAACTTTAGGAGGGAATTGGATTCCCAGTTCAATACTACAAAGTCGAACAAGCATTTGTGGGATCACATTTCATCAAGGATGAAGCAGAGAGGGTTTGAGAGGTCCCCATCAATGTGTACTGACAAGTGGAGGAACCTGTTGAAGGAGTTCAAGAAGGTGAAGAGCCTAAGTGGGTTCAATGGGTTAGTGAAATTGTCAAATTATGATGAGATGTTTGAGTATTTTAAAGAGAAGAGGAGAAATGTGGCTCAGAAGAATCTTTTGACACCTGAAGTTGATACATACATGGAGTTTAGAGGTCTATGCTTCTTCTTTGCGTTTTCATTTCTTTCCCATTCCTCCGCCACCCCCCAACTTTTCTTAAATCTTGGACTCTGTAATCTTCAGGATAAATCTTGAGCTTGAACTCCCGGTCCCTTCCTTTCTTTTTGTGGATTGGCTCTATGGAGTTATGATTGGAATGGCTTGCCATCCTGATCAAAGTGACTATAGAGAGAGAGAGAGCTGACGTAGGGAAAAAAAAAAAACTTTGAATGAGATGCTCTTCAGATGTAATGTGATGAATAGCGAAATTCATAATCACACAAATCCTTGCTTTCTGTTTCTTTTCAGTCCCCTAAGTCAGTCTCCGGGAGGTTGATTAGAATCATTGTAGTTTATTTTCAGTTGATAGATTGTTGACATAAATAGACAATGTAGATAGATCTTTTTTGCTCTTCTTAGCTGCAGCACCTGCTCCCTTCTTAGTCAGTAGAGCAGAAGGTTCTGCACCACTCCATGCCTTAGGGTAATGATTTCTCAGGGTTTACGACCTTTACCACAATATCACTCTTCATAGATCAAAACTTTTGATTTCACTCAATGCAAGGTCTAGGCTTAAGATGTGATGTTACCTTAATTACATCACATGGTTTATTTGGGGATTGGTATCTGCATTGACACGATGGTTTTATATGTTTGGATTTGGATAAGATTTCAAATCAATCTATATCGAGTGACTGTCTCATTCACAATGCCCCAAAAGTTCCATCAGATTAGTTCTTGAACTCACCCTATATAGTCTAATGGTGCACATTTTGACTTGGCTTTTGCTTGTAGACTGAAGGGACAATATTCTAGCTTTTACAACTTGGATTTATTACTCATTTTTCCTTTAGGTAAATTGTTTACTTTATTGTGATTGACTGGTTGGTCTTTATCTTGGGTCTTATGAGTAATTTGTAACAAGTACATCTATTTGCTGAAAATAGGAATAAAAATTTTACTCAATAGGTTCTGCCTTGCCCTACCACGCCAATTAGGAGGTGGGGCTCCCAACTTAAATGGGGCCAATCAAATATTTCACACATTAGAATGGCTGGATGTACCCGATATACCCAGCCCAGTCGTATGGAAAGAATGGGCAGTTTGTAGGCAGCCAATCGGGAGCGACTGACTCAGCTGGTATTAACCCATAGTTGTCAGTGTAGATGGAGATATAAGTAAACTAGTTTACAAGTTTTAGGCATAGGAGATGGTTGTTATTGTCGTGGCACATGACTTGTTGATATCTTGGTTATCCTTACTGTTGGTTGACAGTATCTAGTCATCATTAGAAGTCAAGCAACTGTTTTGTAAATAATCATCAATTTGTTTCTTTTGTGGGGTTGAGGTTGGAAGGGGATAATGAACTGTTTGTTGAGTTCTATAAATATGAGCTCAGTATTAAGAATTCGATGAGTGTTGGCTTTATAATTATAAAATCCTGTGAGGACTCTGCCATTGGTTCAGGAGGGTTGACCTAGATTATCAGTAGTTTAGGAACTCCCGCAAAAGAATTTGGGACATAAGAGGGGGGAGGTGTGGATAAAAAGAGAAACTGGAGTGGGTACATGTAAAATGATTCTAGATTATCCTGTCTAAGTTACATTAGATTTCTCACTTTGCAGGTTGACTCTTTTTTCTATCACTTCTCCGTATGCTTCATCACACTCTGAACATGAGTGCCTGGTTAGTTTATCATCTTTTGTGTTGCTGATTTATTGTTGTAGCAAATAAGTTCAACTATGCATCAGGAATTTCAACTGAAGCAAGTAAGGACTTGGACCCTGTTTGGTGTTTCACAACCATCCTTCAAGTTTAATAGCTTCCCAATTCTAACCTATTCCTTTGAAGTTGTTGATATATTCTGAAATGTCATTAAAGGATTCAAGTTTTCCTTCGTATTTTATTGATGTGCAATGAATGATTTATGAATTTATCTTGTGAAATGTAAATTGTGACCTTTAAATGTTGCCTGTATAGGAAAGTATAATTCTTAGGAAGTCTAAGAAAAAATCACACAGATATCCTCTATTGAGTGGCTTGTTTTGGAAGTTGATAATAAATACAACCCCAATAGGATAGTAAAGCCCGAGAAATGATAATAAATCAAAGAAGAATGATTCCCACCGTGGAATTGAAAATCAACTCTATAATTCAAAGCACGTAAAGAATTATTGATGCTAGATGAGACAATTAATAGATCAACAAGTTCACTCATGCTACAATATTGATAATGCAATAATTGAATAACACTAGATTTCATTGACAAAAGGGAAAAATCTCGAAGTAATCATATAAGAGAGAAATCCATTTGGGTTGTCAAACTAGAAGATCTAATAAACGAAAAGAGTCAATTTATAGACTATTGGTTCAAACGTACTAGACTCTAGCAAATTGACCCCAGACTCGTTGCTATATGAAGACCACTTTAGATTTGCACATCAGTAGCAAAACAAAACATCAGAAATTCTGTTTGTGAATGTTCTTGATCGAACTGGTTTTTTGAAATGAGCTCAAACAAGCTCTAACTCAGTAATTAGCCCATTGCATGTGCACTTATTTCCCCATTGATGATATGATTCATTGTATGCGGCATGTTATGCTTGCTGCCATGGTGGGTTTTTTGATGTATGAAAATAGTCAACTGCTAAAAAATAATTGGTAAAGTACTTGGCTGTATAGAGTAAGGATCTATTGAGAAAGCAAAAAAAGAGCGAAGGGATGACCTGAATGAAGTCCAGAGTAAAATGGATCTTCTTTTGGCAAATATTTAACACCATAAAAGCAATTATGACGCAGTCAATATATTGTCCGAAGCGTATATCATTGAAACCATATTCTGTTTTGCTTATGCGTGATAGGATGGACTATAATATGTTTTTTAATTCCTTTAGTCTTATTTAAGTTATATGCTACCCGGTAACCTATACAAGAAGGGGACAGCTATCAAAGCTTATAAGGATAAGTAATTGGGAAGTTTCATGAGTTTTTCATTGTATGGCTTATAACTAAAATAGGGAAATATCCTTATGACTTCTAAAAATTTCAGGTATTAACAGAGCAATTGTTTGGCATGTGATACTGTCAAGATTGTCAATTTTTCATAACACAAGGGATAAAGGAAGAGACAACTAAGAGTAGAGATCAATAGCTATTGGTGTCATATTGTTTTGAAATGATTAATGTCCTTTGACCTGAAATTGTTTCTAATCATTCTGGTGAAGCAATCCTGATGGCAATTAATTCAGGAGACATATTGTTCTTGCAATGTCTATATGTTCAGAGAAAAAGGCTTTGTTGAAATTTCTCCTTTGGTTCTCATGGAACACTCTTCCGAGAGCTGCACAGGTGCTTCCTCATATTATATAATTGGTCACAGAAGAAGGTTTTAATACCTATTACGTCATGCATTGCAGCATGCCATGACAATCTCAATTATTAGAATATGCTAACTAATGTCTGGAAGAGTCATAATTCCTATCTGGCAAGGCATTGTAGCTATGGGATTTTTGCTTTCCTGCTTTCACTTTCCTAATTCATTTTGAGTTTCATTATAGGTTATGATCACAGTTTCCTATGCTATATTTATGTGCTGCATTGAGACAACAAATTCTGTGTTATAAATTTCTTCCTTGGTTTATGTGCTTGTGAAATAGAAAATACATACTCTTATTGGGAGTTTAGGGGGAGAATGTAGGAAAGAAGATAAGGGACTTATATGTGGTAACTTAATTATGGAAATTGTTGCTCATTTAAGTGGCATTGTCGAATCTTACCTGGATTGGCCCATAATGTTTAAGTGCTGTTTGACTGGTTAGAGAGAGTAACTTTTATTTAACTTCCAACATATAGGGGTGCTAGATAATGCCAGCAACATGGGTTCTTACACTATTACTTAGCCTCATCATCATTTCTTCGTGATTTTGTTAATAAAGGTTTCTAACATTTTTTACGGATTATAAAAGAAATAAAAGTTGCTAATACTACCTGTGTAATAGCGGGTAAAGACATGTGCGTCTACACTTGGGTAGTTCTTCATCGATGAGTATTTGTTCTAGTTTGCTTCCATTACAAACCACATGTTGTCAGCATCTGATTTAAAATGGGTTGTACATCCACTGCATTGACTGGACGTACATCTGTCAGCAATTTGCTAATATGATGATAACTTCACAAATACTGCAGCCATTTATTACATTCTGCTGACCTGCTCAGAAGTTGAAAACCCCTGTTTAATCTGCAGGTAATGGCCAGTCCTCTATCGATCTTGAACAGAGCACAGATGATGGTGAAGACTCTCTTGGCATCGATGTAGCTGAAATTGTTGCAGCCAATGGAATTGCCCCTTGGAATTGGAGAGGAACTCCCGAAACTGGTAAACCTTAGCAATATGCGATTGGATGAACAGCTGTGACGTCTTAGATTTTATTTGGATTCTTCTGATCTTGTTTATACTTTTTCTAGCTGAAACCTGGAAAAATTAGTCACAAACACCTATCAGCATTGTCTCTAGCAAGACAGGTGCTTGGTATTTTATAGCATCGTAAAAGTTAATAAGTGCTGCTCCATTGCAACTTGGGGGTCACAATTTCAAACCATGAAGACCTTTGTATAGTATAGGGGTAAATCTGCTTAAGTATGAGCCTCCCCAAATCCCACATGTGCGTGTGGGTGCTGTGCATTGCGTCACCCTTCAATCTATCTCACCGTTTTACTTCATCTCATTTTAATTGTCATCTTCGTTCTCACGTTCCCTTTTCCTTTGCACCAAAAGCTACTCCATTGTCAAATCCCTGTCACATAGTTAAATGCATTTTGTGTTTGCATTACTGAGATCTTCAGATATTTTATTTGTTTCTTTCATTAACTTGTGTGCATATGAAGATGATCTAGTTCATCCTTCGATTCATACTCACCCTTATGGAGGGGAGCAGGGGAGGAAGGAAAGGAGGGCGTGGGAAAAAGAAATTGAAGTTATCTCATCTTTTATGAATAGATACTTTCATACATATTGTAAGGCTGTGTAAAGTGACTGAGATTTGGCCCAACATTTAATTGCTCCATAGAGACAAGAAGGTCTTGAGTTTTGAAGTTCAAACCATGTAAACAATATCTGTGCAAGAGATTGGTAAGATTGTATATATTTAACCCTTTCATACTGCATGATGTAAAAATCTCGTTCTCTGGGCTGTTCTTTATTATAAGACTGTATATCTTATTCTCCATAAAATTTGTGATGTGGGATGTATCATGCCTTGAGACACCTTTTTCTTATCTGTGAGTGGTGTTGCACTACCTACTGGGACTCAGCATAATTAATTCCTTATAGCCTAGGGAAACTAAGGAGTTTAATAGCAGGGGATGAACATATAGTTGAACCCACATTATAGGATAAATAACTCTTGGTATTGATGACAAACAAATTTGTTTATTCAGGTCTTTGTGAGACAGGTTAACTGCAGCACTGTATTATTTGTATCAATAACGTCTCATCGAGGTGAATTGAATGTTCAATTTGCATGGCAGTTATTTCATTGATGTATACTTGATAGGGATATGCTTTTAGACTTCTACTTTTTGAAAAAGAGTCCATAAAGCATCACTACTTGCCCTATTCCCCCAAATCTTGTTATGGGTTGGATTTATTTCCCAAGTTCTTCGAAAACTGAGAGATTTTACGAGCTAAATTAACAGACTCCAAATTGTAATCAAATGAGAAACTGCCCAATGGCTTCATAGAAAAGAAGTTTTCTGGGTTGCTTACTCTTCTTTCGTTTAGTAGAAGGAGATGATGAAGTCGCACATGGTGGAAGGGTTGTTTCAGTCAAGCGGGGGGAATATATGAAGAGGATTGGCATTGATGGCTCCTCTGATGCTATCAAGGAGGCAATTAAATGTGCCTTTTGTCTGAGAAGTAGGAGGTCATTTTGGTTGGAGGATGAAGATGGCATTGTGCGAAGCATCGACAGAAAAATGCCACTGAAGAACTACATTCTTCATGTGGACGAGGGTAACTTCTTGTAATACTTGACTTGTATATTGAGAGTTAGGACTAAAAGTTTAACCACATTCCTTATATTTCAGGATTAGCCATAAAGATTTGCCTCTATGATGATGATAATGAACTCCCAGTTCATTCTGAGGAGAAAACATTTTACAGCGAAGATGATTTTCATGACTTCCTCCGGCGCCGTGGTTGGATAGGCCTCAAGGACCTGAGCTGCTACCGAAATGTCGACTCGATTGATGATCTTCACCCAGGTGAAATGTATCATGGACTGAGAGGATAACAAGATCCTTCCAGATATCTAATTATGCAAAGCATAGAAGCAGAATCACCTCCTTTTGGATCTCTGTCTTACCATGAGCCTTTTGCTACTTTCCTGCTCTTTATGGGAAATTTTCCTTTTGTTATGCAAGCCGAGAATCGTCATCATGTTCTCCTCCTCCTCCTTTATGTTTTCCTTCTTCTCCTCCTTTTTTCACCTTCTTCTGCTAGTCTTCCTACTCGTCCTTCTCCCCCTTCTTCTTTGTTGTCTCCTCCTCCTCCTTCCCATAATCTTCGTTTTCTTTTTCCCTTGTTGGTAGTTGTGTTTATAGAAAGCTTTTGCAGATGGTGAAGGTTCCTCCAAAGCCGCAGCCAGGCAGGCATGAAAGTCCCGTAGTTATGTCCATCTCAGCATGTATATAGCCTAATGTTGCTGTCTAGAGATGTTCTTCTCCCCCCTCCCCACCCCCCAACCCCACAACCACCAAACCACACACACACACACACACACAAAAAAAAGGGGGGAAAGGAATGTTTCAGTCTGTAGATGTTAATCCAGAAAGAAGTAAATGTTTCTGTTTTCCTATTTCTTGTAATGTACATATAACGGTCATGGGAAACATGAGCTGCAGGTTCAGCAAACTCTAGTTAACTATGTATAAATCAAATGCCATACTTCGGGTTATGAATGTACAAAAATCATGCCTGTTGGGAGAATGAGCTCCATTGTAACCAACACTTGTTAAGTATACAGTATAATTTTATGTCATAGTGTTATGTTTTTGTAGACGATGATCCTTTAGATTTGGTGTACTCTAACCATGAAAATAGCCTCCCTACAATGTAAAGACGGAGCTACATATAAGTCTGATCATTCTCCGACCCTGTAATGATGGAACCTCATGCAATGGCCCAGTGTCCTTATGACATCTAGGAGGACAGCGTTTCTTTCTTTCTTTCTGTAGGTACAACATCACTTCTTCCCCGCAGCAGTTTTACTCCATTAACAGGTACTTATCATTTTCCTTTGTTATATTAGTAGTAGAGACGTTGTGTTGATTGCGTGTTCTCAGTTTCCATGGATATTGATTTACTAAAATCATTCCTTCATCATGTTGTTTTCCCATGTTACTTTTTTCTGTCTTTTTTGAAGGAAAACAACCAAATTACTTTATCAGTCAACACACTGCAACTTGCACAATTCCTTAAAACGAAAAAGAAGACGCCATTTGCCTATTTCCTTGATAGCTGACAAGCTTTGACGATTATACAAACACGTTCTGTGATTTCACCCGAGCATCAGATGTTGGTAACTCTGTTCAAGAAGTTTGGAGAAATGTCATAAATGGCTGCGACAATACTTATTTTAGTGAATAGTTTAGTTAATCCGTTCATGCATTTCTCATGATTCTAATACCATTTATTGGGCAGTCATTTGAACAGAAAATAAAAAAGATTTGCCTGCTCACAGTTCCTGACTTCTGTAATTTATTAGGGGAATGTAACTGCAGATTCCTAAGCTCGATGTATAATATATATTCATGATGTTGGTGGTGTCCGCTGTCAGAATGAAGACTGGCAATAAATGACGCCAAAGAGCAATTCTTGCAGTATTGAAGGGGAATTGCTTATGCAGCCCCAGGGCTACAATCATCACCTTGGCTAAGGCAACTTGACACGCATTGCTTCTTGATGATAAGTTTGAGTTGTTTCACAAGATTATCTGTTGATTGAAGGTGGGATATGTACTATTGGGTCCTCGTGTACAAAGTCGGGGATAAAGCTAGAGAACTTGCAGTATGGGGAAAATGATTCGAGTCGTGTGTTCTACTTAACAAGCTTATAATATATCCTCAAGATATACACAGTTTCAAGAATGATTATGATTCAATCTAAGAGATTGGGTGTATCGGGATTCTCGATAGTATGGGCGCTTTTCTCTCCAAGACTTTGGGCCTTAAAACGATGTATGAAGACTTATATGCTTAAACTAGAATAGCTCTTGGCCCATGTTTGCATAGACCGATTTCCTTCATTCCCAAGGAATAGATGAGTAGTATTATAGTTCGTGGTCCTCGTTGGGCACCACGAAGATATCCAATCTCGTGCTACGCATGGTCCGTTTTTTAGGAGTGGCTTGTGGCTCGACATACGGGTGGTCGGCAGGCTAAGTGGGCAGCATTTCTATTGGTGACTAGGTGAGAGTCCATTGGGTCTGAGCAACAGCCTTACCTTGGACACAGATGCTCCAACTCATTTAACTACTAAGTTTGATTTGAACATATACAAAGCCCAACAAAATAATAATTTAAAATATGATTTTATGACTCAATAACTGATCTTTACTATACATTACGAAATGGACTTAGAAAATTAAATCCCGGCTTATGAACGTGATTGATTTGCATCTAATTACATATATTATGGATTTGTTAATTTTGTATGTTTCGGAATCACGTTATGAACTGTTTATGAAGGAATTTATCGTTCAAAAACTTTAAAATTATATTTGACTTAATGCGGTAAGAAATTTTTAATTCTTATAAGTTTTAAATAATTTATGCATGAAATTAAGATCCTGTGATGATTTAAATTTATAAAAATATGAAAATATATATATGTACAAGCTTTATAAGTTTTAATCAAATATAATTTTTTTTTTTAAATTTTATTGTGATTATCTAAACATGTGAGGCTATAATTTAATTATTGTTTTTAAAGAAAAAAAAAGATTTAAACATAAGTTTTTAAAATAAAATAACAACTATTTATTTTAAAAATAAACAATAAAAATTAAAAAAAAAAGTATAATTTTATAATAATTATTAATACAGCCCGTCCATAAATCTGCTGTGCAAAGCAACAAATTTATTACTATACACGTGCCTATGTTTTAATATTTTTATATTTTTAATAATGATTAATTATATAATAATTTAAATGAGTAGCATCATAATAATATTTTATATCATTGAAATAGAATTATAATAAATAAAATAAGAAATATAATTATAATAATGATATATAAATTTATTTTGTAAATGACGGAAATTAAAAATTTCCCCTGAAATTGAAGTAATCTAATGCGCCCGCGGAATTTTGAAGTAATCGAGAAATCCAAATTGAAGTAATCTGATGCGCCCACGGAATTTTGAAGTAATCGAGAAATCCGTCCATCTCTCTCTCGAAATCATCGTCTAGCCGCATATTAAACCCTGACCCCTCCCACTCTCTGCACCTCACTTCTCGTAGTCTCCGTTCATTTCTCGCTGTCCTGGAATCTATCTTCTTCGATCTCTTTCAATCTTCCGTCAGATCATTATGGGTAATCACATTTCCTTCGTTCTTTCGGATTTCGTTTTGCTTTTCCTCAGTTTTCGTTTCGGCTACTTCGGTCCTCCTGACGTCGATTATGTTATATTTGTGGTTCTTGATCTTAATTTTCAGGCAAGATCAAGGTTGGAATCAACGGTAATGATGTAGTTTTCGAAGCGATTTTTTCTGTTTTCTGCTTGGATCTGTGCTGTTTTTAGCCCCTGGCGTGTGAAGTAGTTTGAAATGGAAATGAGAAGCAAAACTATTTTTGTAGGTTTTGGAAGGATCGGCCGTTTGGTCGCAAGGGTGATTCTCCAAAGTGAAGATGTTGAACTAGTTTCTGTTAACGATCCATTCATCAGTACCGAGTATATGGTAATCTTTACGATTTACTTTAATTCCATTACCGCATTAACAGCTAGTACAGATGTGGACTTTGTGCAAGTCAGTTGATCCGAGCGCTGGATCGGATGATTCCTTGCTACGTTTTATTGGATATGATTCTGTGTTGTCTTTTTTATTGTTTTGGACTGTGTTGTGGGTGTTCTGTTTGGTTACGCGTACTAGTGAGATTTTATGGATTTACGTGTACTGTTCTACGATATTTAATTCTCGAATGTTCATTAAGATGTGTTCAGTCCTTATTTTGTGGTAGATGATTGAAGATGAATTTTTTAATCTATTTGGATGTTCTTTTCTGTCATTGATGGATTGATCGGCTGTATTTTTTGTAGACATACATGTTCAAGTACGACAGTGTTCATGGACAGTGGAAGGGCCATGACATCAAGGTCCATGATGAGAAGACTCTTCTCTTTGGTGGCAAACCGGTCACGGTCTTTGGTGTCAGGTGAATTCTCGTTTCTACTTATGTTAATTTTATATCTGGTTCCAATGGCAAGTAGATATCAACTGTTTGGATTAGTTGAGTAGATATACTTCTTAGTTGAGTATGCATGAAAATGATTTACTACCTAAGTGAGGGACACTTAATACAATAGCTCCAGTGTAATAATTATTTTCTGATTCTCAGGAACCCTGAGGAGATCCCATGGGGTCAGTCTGGAGCAGAGTACATTGTGGAGTCCACTGGAGTTTTTACCGACAAGGAGAAGGCTGCTGCTCATTTGAAGGTCCGTTATTACTACCTTAGCATTTTCTACTTCATATACTCTATTGTATTTTCGTAGCCAGCATTGTATCCTTTCAGGATGGTCTATTACTTTTATTGATTGCCAATTTCTTGAATTTATTTTTTATTGACGATTTTCCTGCTGATTGTTATTTGTCATTGATCTCCCAACTTGGCCATGTCTATATATTTTGTCGGGGAAGGGGTATTTTTGGTGGCTAAAATCCTTTGCTGACAGAAGCTGAGGGTTGACAGTGTACTGGTGGTAGATTAATTACATGCTTTCTTTGTGTAGTTTTTTTTTGTTCAAGTGAGAATCTTTAGTCTATTCTTCACATATTCTGCGATGGAAATTGGGAAAATGTGACTAAACAGAGCCAAGAACCCCTGTTCGTTCTTGATTATATAAACTCCAAAAATGGATAATTTTTTCTTCTCAAATCTAATCTTGGGAGGGATCTTAGTCGCTTAAAATTGTTGTATAGAAGATGCATTTTCCTGCATGAAGTTTTAGCCCTTTTGTCCAAAAAAGCACCAACATAGAAATGACACGATGTGGATACACCAACATGCTATCTTTTAGAAATGAAGATACTGCACACTAGGACAGTTGAACTAAAATCATAGTTTGTTATTTTTTTAATTGATAAATAATGCTATTTTATACCAAATTAATATCAAATATGTACATTTTTGTTTCTTCAGCCAAAAATTTTATAGAAAATCATGCAGTTAAACCAATATGAATACATCATACTATAACATCCTCAAGAAGTTATTATATTATAATAAAATCATAACAACGATATGACTTAAACAAATGAAGAAAAAACTTAATAGGATAAAATTTTTTATATTTTTCCCTTATCAATAACTCAATTAAAATTATCAATCAACTACATTTTAATTTTACTATTTTGTACTTTGTAATTGCCAAACATCTCCTAAGTGCTTTCCAAATGAGTCTGAGTGTGTTGGACTTTTAAAAAAGTTTAGAAATATTGGACATGTGGGAGAGTGTTGGGGTGTTTTGGGATAGCGTTGGTGTTGGTACATGTCAGACATTGATAGTTTTGTTCTGGGAGAGTGTCTATGTTTCGTACCTTTGGTGGTCCTGTTACACTGAAAATGTGTTTCCCTTGGCGGTTTTCTTTCTGAAGTTAGGGATGGTTCTGCCTGCAAGTGGGTTTGCTGTTTGGAAGGATTTAATTGGTCGTGGTATGATGTCTTCAAGAGTACTTTTTGGCTTGATGGGAACTCTGAGTTTGCTATAAAGATTATTTTTTGACTTCTTTTCCTTGTTTTGTATGCATATAGTCCCAATGTGTTGTTTTCATAGCTGATTTGTTGTGACTGATTACCAGGGTGGTGCTAAGAAGGTTATCATCTCTGCTCCAAGCAAGGATGCTCCAATGTTTGTTGTTGGTGTCAATGAGAAAGAGTACAAGCCTGAGCTTGACATTGTTTCAAATGCCAGTTGCACCACAAACTGCCTTGCACCCTTGGCTAAGGTTTGTATAAGCCTTTTATGTTTCAATGGCCTTTTGCAACCCGTAAATATAATTGCTATGATCCAATTAATACCCTGCGGGGACCATTGAAGTCAATAGTCTTAGAGAACTGATTGCTATGCTTTGTCATTTCCAATTTTTAGGTCATTAATGACAGATTTGGCATTGTTGAGGGCCTTATGACGACCGTTCACTCAATCACTGGTAATCTACCTTGTGATTCTTACAGTTTTGGTCTTTTCTTTGGCATTAAAGAAGCGTCAAGTGAGTTAGTTGTATATAAGCTGTGTTAGTGGTATATAAACTCTGTTTTTTGATCAGCCACTCAAAAGACTGTTGATGGACCATCAATGAAGGACTGGAGAGGTGGAAGGGCTGCTTCATTTAACATCATTCCTAGCAGTACTGGAGCTGCTAAGGTATGTGGGTGCTATTTGAATGGCGTAGTAGTTTTAACTGCTGTTTCTTTTGATGTAACTTACCTTGAATGTGTTGTTGCTCTATCGATTGATATAGGATTTGCATCTTTATTGGTCGGTTTTGTACCATGTAGACAAGACTCTCAGTCGAGGCCACTTTTTTACTATAAATTTTGTTTGAAAATGTGAGAAGTGTATTTGTATTGAACTTTGGGTTTCAGCTTTTCATCCATTTCCTATCCATCCTGTGACACCTCCCCCATTACTCAATTTTGTTGATCTTTGGATGTACTTGATCTTTATCTCAAATTTATAGTCTGGAAGGTAACATTCCTTTTTCCTCCTGATACATGGAAAACACTCCCTCTAATTATCACGTTGATTTCTTGTTAGGCTGTTGGGAAAGTCTTGCCGGCATTAAATGGCAAATTGACTGGAATGGCTTTCCGTGTCCCAACTATTGATGTTTCCGTGGTTGATCTTACTGTGAGGCTGGAGAAGCCAGCCACCTATGATCAGATTAAAGCTGCTGTCAAGTAAACCACTTATATATCATGTTACATTCGTCTGGTTTTATGCTTTAACACTTTTGATTAGCGTTTTGAGTCAATTTGCTCGACTCAACATTCATATCTTCATGTATGTATTATCATCACCCTTGAGTTGACACCTTTAATCGGATGGTTCCCAGGGAAGAATCTGAGGGTAAATTGAAGGGAATTTTGGGCTACACGGATGAAGATGTTGTTTCCAGTGACTTTATCGGTGACACCAGGTAGGCTTTGATCGATTCTCGAGGATGATTTTCTTTCCTGCTTTGATGTTTTTGGGCGCATCTTTTTAAATATATGCGATTTTTAATGCATGAATGTCTAAATAATGATGGATGGTCAGGTCAAGTGTTTTTGATGCCAAGGCTGGCATCGCTTTGAATGATAATTTTGTGAAGTTGGTCTCATGGTACGACAATGAAACAGGTTACAGGTAATTCTCTTTATGCTACGATTTTCCTTCCACACATCTGATTTGTCTGATTTTGTAGATTATGAGTTGATTACAAATTAAAAATAGAATCATCAAGATTCAATTTTTTTAATAAAATATGAAAACCGTGCACCTCTTTCTATGCCATCATACAGTACGCGGGTGGTTGACTTGATCCGCCACATTGCTGCTCATCGCTAAGGTGAAGGCGTCAGCTTGATGCTATGGGTCCGATCAATCCATTGGGGCGTCTCTCTTCCACAAGGAGTAAGGCGGTTTAGCTAAATATAAAATCAGAACTGGAGGGTTGGTAGTGCTCTGGCTTCTGTCCGCTTGCTTCTGTGTGCTTTGATTTAGCTTTGCATGTTGTCTTCAAGTATGATCTGTGTTTCAGAGATGCTATTTTTTGATTGCTCAACTGAGACTTCTGCTGCTTCCTTTTAGGTCAGTTCCTCTCGAGTTTTATTTTCAGTCTGAAGCTGTTGTGGCGCATAACCTGTCTTTTGGGATAAATGAATTTAAAATAAACATTTGAAAAAAAAAATCTTTTTTTCCTTTTGAAAATTACTGGGTATGTTCAAATGTATTTTTTTCATATATATATATATATATATATATTTTTTTTTTTCTGGGAAAAGAAATAGCAAGTTACAATTAAACACGACTGGACTATGTTTGCTTGCTTAATTCGAAAAATTTACAATATCTGTTAAGGATAATTTCCTGAATGTATTTTAAATCTAATTTCTCAGAATTAAAGGTGAAAATATAATTCTCTTTTTTCTTGCTTTGTCTTTTTATAAGTATTATTTCAAATGTGTTGAAATCAGTCGAATTAAGGCGTACTTTATAAATATGAACCATTTATGTCACGAACTTGGATCAAGTAGGTTAATTTTAATGATTAATTATAATTTTTAAAATTTAAAATTTTAAATAATTTTAAATAAATAATACTAAGATTTAAAATTTAGATGTAATAAATCAAATAAATAGGTTCCAATAAATTAAAAATCTACAGATCTGAGATATCACACTTCATCTAGATGTCCTGTACGCTTTATCAAGGCTTGCCAACCTTCCGATTTTGATTGTTGACTTGGACGTCGGACATTTAACAGTATGGCGAGTTTATTTATGGAAAATTTACTTAAAAAAGGTGAAAAGTTTTGGCTTTACGGTGGATGTACTGATCAAAGGAGTTCTTTAGGAAGGAGCTGAGGGGCCCTAAGCTGCATTAACCACAGTATAGGGCTTGAGTCCCACGGCCTCGGTTATTTGGATGAAATCCAACGGTTGAGGTTATACGACCTTTTCTTTTTAAAATCCAAGGGTCGAGGCTATACGATTTTTTATTTTTCTTTCTGTTTCATTTGCAAATTCAAAAATGAAAAAAAAAAATCGGGCATCTAATTTTACCCGTTCGGCCAAGATTTGTGGCATGGGCTTTGTGTTGCTGTTAGTGCAGGGCTTAGTGCAGGGCTGCTGAACCTCTTGAGGTAGAGGCAGTTTGGATCAATAGGCTAGGGTCTATTGTAAGTAGTATGTAAGTTGCTTCTTCTCATATGCCGCCCCATATGACGTGCATTGTAGTCAACGAATGAAA